>KZ111254.1:113852-405711 GCA_002120335.1 Hypoxylon sp. EC38 | reverse complement strand
GAGCAATGAAATCACGTGACCCCCTAAAAAAGAAAACTTAAGGATTTTGTCGGCCCCTTGGGGGTGACCTCCAGTTATGAATAATATCTAGTATTCAAATGGCTCTATTCGAGAGCGAGTGGACCTTGTAGACACACCACTTACGTAGATTCGTATTATTATGAACCGATTTATCCAGGCGAAGTCGTTGAGGGAACTTTATGCAACCAGCTGACTGTGACCAAGTTTACGGACTGGGCCAAAGATCCATTAAGCGGCAGCTTCATGAAATATAAATAATAACGTGGAGACACGTACTATGTAAGACGATTGAGGAGTTTTTAAACATGGTTGATGTCATCCGGTCCGAGAGAAGTGTCATGAGAAAAAAAAAAGGAAAAAAAAAATTAAGCTGCAGTGCTCATGATGAAACTGACCTAAAAACCATTCTTGGCGGAAGACTGGCGATTTCATTAAAACGTGAACATTGGTAACATGAGAGTAGACGTCCAATGTTCAGAACTAGAGGTGTAGGGCGGCCGAATAACACTTTAAACCCAAGTCGCAGTGTTGGCTTTTTGCGAATCATGATGTTGTTACCTACTTTCGAAATTTGCCACATCGTCGCTGTCGGAAACGGATTTCGATGCCTGTGGGCCACTCATAGCGGAGAGATGGGCTCTTATTGTATAATACCGTATGAGCTTAGTAGCCATTTAGCTGTCACCTGGATGTTGGTCCGTTGTCCCGACTCCCTTGACTGCAGCATAATGACCGGGAAAAGCGACCGATAGGTTAGAGCCAGGTATGTAGATGAATTTGGCATACGAATGATTATGTGTGGTACAAGTCGCAGAAATACCAAATTTGGTAATTAATTGCTTTAGAAGACGACCACCACCCCCCCTTTTAAGGGGCATAGGCTTAGCATCACCAACTTAAACCGGAGATCAGGCCTTGTGCCTATACATAAGTGACTACTAATAGTTGAAGGTCCATGTTACCCAAACCGTAAGAGCTATAGAACTTATTATGGGTTAGGCCGAATTTGCAAGAATAGCCAGATATGAACGAATATTCGAAGATCGTGGACTGCCACGCGGCACAAAACCCTCTCGCTTACATTTAAAGACTAGGCCTGATCCTTCCGTCAGTCAGCTGGGGATCAAGGACCCAACTTGATTGAAATCGATAAGGCTGCAAGTAAAGGAAAAAAAAATCGTGATAGTGGTATGGCAACACTAGGCGACCGTGTTGTACTGGAGATGAGGGGAAGACTAATGCTGCAAGAGATGCATAGGCGACACTAAGAGAATTTAGGGCGAGCCGAGAATCCAGTACCAATAACAGTGTGGCAATATTTGCCGTCTGCCGCCTCGGTAGTGTGTCGATGATAGCGTTGTCGCTGGGCAGAACTTTAGGGGACCCTGAATGGTCTTGATGGAATTTGTAGGTAATGTAGTATTCCTAAAGGGTCCGCTGACCGCCCAATCAGCCGTTCTGAGTACCATCCCTTTCTTGGAAGTGGGAGGGGACTTTTTACATGTAAGAGGAGAAATCGGATTCCAACTACCTAAAGTGCAGATGCCTGACGAAAGAGTTGAGACATGCTTTTGAACAACAGATGACTAGATAATTCCTGGTAGTGAATGTCATTTTTATAAGATCTTGGACAATCGTATAAGCAAAGCTGCCTAGGATAATAATTATCTGGCCTCGGATATATACACCTTTGTCGTGGATAGTAAGGTTGTGAAAATGGTGTAGGTGATGATGAGCAGCCATGGTTGCCATATCGACAGACGACCTTATCGATAGTAAATTACCCTGGAGATAATAACCGTTGCCATGCGTTGCCATGATACCTGGAATTGTTTTTAGTGCCTTGTTAGGTAAGTTTGAGCTCGGCGTCGGGGTGATGAAAAGAGAAGTGGACTGTGCAACTGAAAAAGTTCAATACTGTACAGCCGTATTCCCCATACTTCATACCGTGTGGAAGTGGAGGCTTTATTAATCTGGGTTTATTTTATTATGTATTTTTGGTACCATTGACGCTTGCGATAATAGGTAATTCCTGAGGCGAATTACCAGAATTACCAGGCAAACTGGCCCACCTATTACTTCATTCTCACCACACAGCCAAACAGCGTGGGCGAAGTCCGAAACAAGCGGTAGACCCGTGAATCCGCGATGCACTGTCCAGCTTGATGGCCTGTTCACGCACCTTGTCATCACACAGCCCAGTGCGTTGTGAGAAGCGACGAGTAAACTTCCACCACCACCTCATCCTGCATTTGCGGCAACGTAAGAGTTCGTCCGCGCTTTCGACGAAGAATTAACTCTTAGTCTTTTTTTCGCTTTTGAATTGCCTCACAGCATCAACAGTAGTATTGCTTCTTGTTCTCTTCTAGAGACAATTAAGCACATCTCTTTGGGATTATCCCGCTGTTTTTACTTCGCTCAGCTGTTGTTCTTGATGCTGGTAACACAGACAATGCCCTACTTCTACTGTTGTAGCAAGTAGTTTCGTTACAGGTCCCTTAGAACGAACAGCATCAACAACACTCGACCGAGCTACTATCCCAATAGTCCAGCACAGACGAAATCGACTTTGTGCAAAAAAATCATCCGAACGATAGAATATCATTCGATTCGACCTCGATCCGAATACCTAAGGTTAGGAATTTTACCTAGAAAATACCTATTTCTAGCGACGTACCTACAGGGACCTCGCTGTACCCTACATACCTAGCGCCCCTAACTTGGCACTTATACGCAATACGACAACCAGCCCACCCTCGAGTTTCGAAGTTCCAACTCTCCCCTCTATGCCACAAATCAAATTAGACGGCTGAGGAGGAATTAAGGGATAGGGAATCACAAAGATCAAACAACAAATTTCTCAATCACACACTTTTGGGTTGGTTCATACCGCGCTTGGAGGTACTCAATTAGCCGCCTATTAGCGCTATTGAGTCACCTGGCAATCTACGGCTTTATTAGGTGGAGTTTGGTTTACAGCGACCCGCGAACATCCTCTAGGCTGCCTTAGACTACCAACACCACTACAACTTTATCGCTAGGCATTCGCCTTTAGGCCTAGACACGCCCTAACCTACCTATAATCTACTGAACAGCACTGAGCCCGTAGCACCAAGACCCCCTGGGTACCCTTAAGGGAATTCGCAATTGGTTAGAGAGCCCGCGACCGCAACGGTCGGGAAAACATTAGGTACCTGCACACGCTTCCAGGTACCCTACAGCACACTATCGTCCACTGGGAAGGCGCACGAAACGTTTCCCAACCGTCCCCCCATCCCAATACTCCACGGGGTCACTTTCACCTCCTCTCCCTCCCTCTTACAATTTCTTGACATTGATGTAAGATGTCAACGCCGACTACTGCCACGGCGACGCTTCCCCCTCATTATCGTCACCATCATCCTACTCACCACTACCCGCCTTATCCAAATTTACAGAGCACTGTTTCATCCTATCGAGTCGTCGCTGGTCCGTCATCCATAAACCCTACTATCCCCACATCAACTTCGACGGCTTCGACGGCGACAGTGTCCAATCGGCATCACGGTCATTCATCATCGTTATATAATACTACCAACTCATCCTACGCCACCAGCCAAACACTCCAACCTACCACAAATGGAGTAGCCGCGTCGGTGGCTACTACGAGACCGACTCAAGACTCCTCAAGAACCAATTCTACTCCTCGCCTAGAGGCTTACAAAGTCAGCATGCCTCCATCCACCGCCTCGGCCACCCAGACATATGAGGGGCAACCGAGAAAACGTAGGAGATCGAAAGAGCCGGATTGGAATAGTTTCTACAAGAATGGACTTCCAAAAGAGATCATAATCATCGATGACACCCCCGAACCCGAAAAGAATTATTCGGCCGCTCCGTCTACGCGAACACAAGTAAATGGCGTTACAAATGACTCCACTCGTCATGCCGCCAAGAGACGGAGGAAGGATGATGGCGCTCGCAACGACGAAGTATACTCGACTAGAGGAAATCTTTCTTACCAACAATCTTCCAATAGTGGCTCAACTTCAACCGACCGCACAACATCCGCCCATAACACGACAGCAGCCACTTCTCTGGGTTCTTTATCTTCAAACGGTCAATATGATTACGAAAGTCACCAAGTTGGTCAGAAGAGGAAGAGAACCAGACAGCAGATTGCCCAGGAAGCAAAGAGGCGCGAAGTCGAGGTTCTCAGTGATACTTTTGTCAGCTACCGTCCCCCTCAAAAACCTGTCAAGAAAGCAGGTGATGTAACAGTTCGAGTTGTGAACGATGTAAGTGACCCGACTCAAATTCTTGTTGAATTGACTATTGACTCGTGTCTCAGCGTTCCCACCAGAGCGGCTCGAGAGTAGATGACGATGACGGCCATTATATTGTCGTCCCTGATGCCGATCTTACATCTCAGTGTATGTTTATACAATTCCTCTCCACATTCGATTACATATCTGACAATGGAAAACAGATCAAATGGTCAAGCTTCTTGGACAAGGCACGTTTGGTAAAGTTGTCCAAGCTCGTGACCGCAAGAGTAAAAAGTTAGTTGCAATTAAAATCATTCGAGCTGTACAGAAATACCGGGACGCTTCGAGAATCGAGCTGCGTGTCCTTCAGACCTTGAAGGCCAATGACGAGGAAAACCGAAATAGGTGCATACATCTTCGAGACTGCTTCGATTATCGCGGGCATATCTGTATTGTGATGGATCTCCTGGGCTCAAGCGTTTTCGATTTTCTTAAGAGCAACAACTTTGTGCCCTTTCCGAACAGTCAGATCCAGAGCTTTGCCCGTCAACTATTCACAAGTGTAGCCTGTAAGTAACATCATTCATGATACTATCTAATTGTCTATTAACGCATACCAGTCCTCCACGATCTAAATCTAATCCACACCGATTTGAAGCCGGAGAATATCCTCCTTTGCGACAGCGCTTATCAGACGTTTACCTACAACCGTCGAATACCCTCATCATCAGCTGGAGTGAATCGACAGGCTACACAACGCAAGGTCCTCCTTGATACTGAGATACGACTGATCGATTTTGGATCCGCAACGTTCCAAGATGAGTATCATTCGTCGGTCGTTTCCACACGACATTACCGAGCCCCCGAGATTATACTCGGACTGGGTTGGTCTTTCCCTTGTGATATATGGAGTATCGGCTGTATATTGGTCGAATTCTTTACTGGTGACGCCCTGTTTCAAACGCACGATAATCTTGAGCATTTGGCCATGATGGAGAATGTCTGCGACAGTCGTATAGACACACATCTGGTACAGACTGTCAACAAGATGGCCACGCGAAGTACTGGCAATGCCGCGTCCAAGTATGTTTACTTCTTCCACTAAAGTGTTCTTCTACTAACATATATCATAGATATTTCAAGCGATTGAAATTAGACTACCCCACTGCCGAAACTACGCGAGCGTCGAGACGTTTCGTTAAGAACATGAAACGACTAAGTGTAAGTTACGCCGGCGTGTGACCAGTCGATTCTGGTGGCTGACATGAGTTTAGGACATCATACCGGCTTCGAGCCCATTCCTTAGGTCTTTCTTGGATCTTCTACAGAAGATTTTCGTTTACGACCCCGCAAAACGAATTACAGCTCGACAGGCTCTTGAACATGAGTGGTTCCGAGAGCCAGCAATCCCCGATGATGGTACTGAGGCTGCAAAGATTCGGTTAGAGCGGATGAGGGAAAACGAGTACCCGGCTCGAGGTCTGGCGGGCTAATGGATTGACGATTCCAACAAGATAGTAATGACACGGCATTGATACCAAACGAACCTGTATATTTGGAGTGGATTTAGGCCTACTCAGACGTTGCACTTCTAGTTTGCAATGCCCCTTTGGGCTTAGGAGAGAGGATAGGGTGATCGGGCGTTCTGGCCAGATTTGTGCTAATAGTTACCATGGCATTGAGCATACGTTACATAAAATGGTCTCTAGCCTCTACGTCATCGTAGATGAGACGAAGACGACTTGCGACGTTTTCTCAATATAGAGCCCTGTTGCTTGGGCAGCATTCCAATCTGGCGGAGATGTATTCTCGCCTGGCCATCAAATTGTGAGCTTTGCTCTAGGCGCCTATCGGACACCAAACAGGTCTTTCGTGGCTATTCAGCCTTCACGAGAAAAGTAACTACTTTTGTAAGTTTTCTTGCTTCAAGTTTCTAGAACACTACCGTTGACTATGGGGACTAAGGGTAACGTTAGGTTCTTCTTTCGACATTGATTCGATCAACGTCGAGCAATATCAAGAACAATGTCTTTATACCAGGAGCAGACGTTCAAAAACGATTTCAAGGACACCAAACAAAGGGCCACTGTTGTTCATACTCATGGCGCCAAGTTCCACGAATCGTCGTGCGTTTAACTATACATTCCTTGTCCCGCTGCATCAGGGGACAATGACCGAGTATTTTGCAGCATAGATATGATGCTTTTTCCACGAGTCCTATGGGTCCAAGTTACTTGCTTACAACTCCTAATACGTATATTCAACTGAGATTTAATCTTATAATTAGAGGAACCTATCACATTACATATTTGAAGAACATAGGAAATTAAACGAATTATGAGCATCGACGTTCGAGACATCTCGGGTGCCAACGTAAAACGTCTCACCAGGGTTCTCTCACGACGCCCCGAGTATGGTATCGCAATTCCATCGCGAAGATGGCTCATTAGACAAGAAGAGAAGATCAAATCCCTCCCGGGCGAACTGCTCCGCTCGTCAAATCTTTTTAAGCGTCTCGCCATCAAAATCGTCAACAGTGTCGACCCCAGTGTAATCGACCCGATGGCCGTTCTATGTAAAATACACGCGGCTCTCAACCCCTGGCTTATCCGGCGATTTTTCTTAGCCGTCGCCTACGAGGTCACGGTTCATACCGATACACTGCGATCATGGAAAGATAGAATGAATTATCCCATTCTCTCCGCCTTTGTTGGACGAGTAGACGCCATCGCTGCCCTTTGGACGGAGCCCTCTTTATACCGCGATTGCTATGGGACACCTCCCTTTGAAAATCACATGGTCTTTGTTACGTCCGGCTGTGAGGCTTGCATCCTAGCCGCGATGGGCGCCAATGCCCGCGTGCTTGCGGATCTACGAGCTATTCTCATCGACCGTGTTGAGAGGCGCCCGCCCCATCGGGATGGTCGCTCGTCTAAGGATCCTAGGCTTTGTCGTTACGTGAGGGAGTGGATTGACCACCTCAAGCCGGAAAGGGCTGCGAAGTGCAGAGCCATGAGCGATGATGTACTCTCGCAACTCAGAGTCGTACGGCCTCAACTCAAACAATGGCGAAACCAAAGGAGGAGGAAGGATAGCAATGCTCAAGCTTCCAATCAACCGGTTTACGTCGAGTTAAAGAATACACGTTCCGGTCCAAGGTTGAGTCACGTTCCCGTTGATGCATCACGCAAGAGAAGGACAAAAAACGGCATTCCGGTGGCTATGGCTGATCTAGAGAGTGCAGAGGAGCAGAGAAGAGTCGCGATGTACAGCATGACTCAAGAGGCGAATGAGGGAACGAGGAGCATCTTTAGACCCGACAGTATAACTAGTAACTCGCGATTTGGCTCGCCTCGGTTTCCTGCGTATGATACCGCAAACGAACAGCCACCGCAGGTGAACGACAACGTTGATCCCAGCGTCGACTACGAAGACACCGAAGGGGATCCAGAGCTTGAGCGAGATTTTGCAGAGGAAGAAGAGAGCCGGAAGAAGGTAGCAGACTGGTACACCGCACGTTTAGGAGAAACCCGTGCGGATCTAACGGCAGACGATGCTAAATCGGTTCTGTCAATGGTCCATCCGGCGTTTCGACCAATAGATACATTCAGCCACAAATCAGCTGCTCCAGCGCCTCTCAGACTCAAGAAGGACCGCGCACCCACTTCAGACCGTAGTAACAATAGTAACGCCCGAAGTTCTGCATGGACTGATGCTACAGTCTACACCGTAGATCCTAGCATCGCCAACAGCGGCCAAAGAGGCGTGCCACCTGTACCAAGGATACCTTCAGAGTACAGACGCGAACAAAGACGGCGTAGTGAAGGCGGAAGGCCACCGTCAGCCCGTCCGCCTAGACCCAGGTCCAGTGTCCCAGTCGACTCCACCAGTCGAGCCGGCACACGAGTCACGATGAGCTCTTCTGTGTATTCTGACCACCCCGGGTTCGCCAATAACAGATCGAGTAGGGCACCAACAATACCAGCAAGAAATCCCGCAAGGAACTTCCTTTTCGCCGAATCTGACGCCAATAGCCCCATCTCGGTAGGCCAAAGACAGTACCTCCGAAACCATCAGGGGATGAGGGATTTCGCGCCCGAGGACAACCCCTTTGCGCGGGAGCGCACGCCGAGGGCGAGCACTCCAAGGGGGAACACTTCAGTCCCGTCTATGTCTTCCCCCAGGAATACAGTCAACGGTACCGATAACTTCGAGCCGCCGACACCGACATCAAGGGACGAGGATGCGTGGCGAGAGAGTTGGGGTATTCCCGCGGACGATGGCAGAGATTCGGTCGGACCGGATGACTCGCTGACAATGGCCATGTGGCAGATGGAGGATGAAAATGCGGCTGAGATCTCACCGTGGTCCTATTTTAGAAGGAAGCCTTGAGGTGGAATGGGTATATTTTAGTTTGCACATACCACGTACTTTGTGAGTATGTGATTTTCTGTAGATATTTTGATATTCGAACTGTACATATCAGGTTTAAATCGAAGATGATTTCTTATTAATACTGTAGTTCATGTGCTGGTGTACCTTGTGCTGTAGATAGGTAGACATGTAGATTTAGGGGTAGAATGGAGCCCGGTACTCGTTGTCCAAGGACGTCTCCCGAGTACCCACGACGGTATCCATAATTCAACATTCAGCTATTCGAATGGTCACAGCCCCGTAGCCCCGTAACGTTGAGCTTGGCGAGTTTACCTTGTAGTGTGTACGACTGGTCGCTGTATGTCGATCATCTCGAACCCTCCATGGCTTCGAATAACGAGGATTCGCATACAATCGGTTTCACCCACGTAGTGACTGGCCCCTTAACGTAGTCGATGCTTTGTTGATGAACATCAAAGCCAGGCTTTCAACTGGAATATATGTCATTTCTCTCCAGCCTCTAATTCGACATTATTCAGGTGGCGTTCAACACCGAGGCTTTCACCTAAACAATACTTCTGATTTCTTCACAATGTCACGTTATATCGAAAAGCATTGTTCTCTTCCAATAGAAGACTGAGCTGCCTACACTAGATGTGTATTGAGTTGGAGCATAGTTCTACCTAAAGTACTGTGTGTGATGGAAACCATACACAAAACGCAGTATCTTGGACTATCTCAATAATAAGCAGGAGACGAAACACCACACGGTCATCCTGAAAACACCATTACTCCTTTCCGTTATCCTCATGGTCGATATGTACGATGAGGTATGTTAACTTTCCAAACTTAAACACCACAAACACCAGGAAAGAAACAAACGGGAGAACCAGCCCGTACTGACTTTTAAAAGCCGTCACAGCGCCCATCCCAGGGCTTCTTCAGGTTGTCAGCGGCACAGACGTTCTCATTGGCGAACGCACGGAATCGGTCCACGAGGTCAGTCTGATTGATGCCCTCTCTCTGCGTATAGAACGATTGATGAGCCACGACAGCGCGGGTATCGATCACGAAAGGACGGCGTAGACGCAGCGGGATCTCGGACGTCAGCTCTTCCTCGTCGTCTTCTCGGATAGGCAGGCCGGCTGCCACATCACGTCCCCAGATCACAAAGAAGTTTAAGTTGTATCGCTCGTACTGCATGTCGTAGAGCTGCTCCCCTCCGGGACCCGAGTAGTGGTACGTCTGGACAGCGGCCCCACAGCTGTTACCGGTGGTCTCATTGGTGGCGGCGGACGGCTTCTTGTCGTTGACGGCGTCTTCGAAGTTCAGCGGGCGACCGAAGTGGTATCGGTGCATCTGGTTACGTTCGAGATTGTACAGGAGCGAGTACAACTGCTGGGCTGCGATGCCCCACGACTTCCATGCCGGTCCGAATGCAATCTGCTCTGCACCCTGGTTTCGGTTCCAAGCTCCCATCGGCGTCTTCGTGAGTTCGACGGTGTTGTGGGAGCTGTTGGTGAGTAACAGCCATGGGTGCCCGCGGTAAGACGAATTCACGTTCATGAGGTCGCCTGACAGGGGCAGCATTGCTTCTGGGTACAAGCCCAGTTCCGATGGTCGCCATGTCTCAGCTGCCTTGCGGTGGTTGTGGTGATGAGGGTCCGGCAGGAAAGGGTGGATTGTACCGTAGTGGTACTGCTGAAGAGCCGTCACAGGGCTGTTTACTAACTGCGCCGAGATAGCGTAGGGATGTGGTTGCGCGAGACGACTGTGCACGAGTTGAGGGATCGCATCATGATGGATATACAACTGGGGACGAAGTTAGCCTGGATAAGTCTCGGCTCAAAATTACCTCCTATCTAAACTCGCCAACCCAGGGACAGGGGTATGAGAAGAGTGGAACTTACGATATCGTCGTCAATCTTGATATACATGACGTCTTTTTCTACAGCGAACTCCCAGATACATCCGAAATTCTCACCGGCGCAGGGGCCCAGATCGAAGAACTTGTACTCAGCCGTTTCGTTGACGAACCCGCGGAGCCACTGGATGTCGTCTTCGTTCAAGGTGTGGACCATGAACCAGACCTCGTCTAAGTATCCGCCGTTGGAGACTAGGTTCTGTCGCATGTAGCAGTCGAGTATGTCTACATTGCGCTTGCGGCCGTAGAACACCATGGCGACTACCTTGAATCCCTCGGGCTTCTTCCATCCGCCTTCCGGCGCGATGCTGTCGAACTGCATCGCTCGGATCGGCTTGGGCTTGGGGGTGTACTCCCCATCCGAGTCCACGGGCCAGGTCGTGCAGTACTCTGGTCCACTAATCACCTTGTCCAAGTCAGAACCCGATGAATCCTCTGTAGGCTTGTCAGTAGGCATCTGAAGGTCGGGATTTCCCTCTGCTGTCTCAATAGGAGACATGGTTGAAGCGACCGGACCAAGAGGCATCGCAAAGGATGCCGGACCTGGGTTCAGGCGGGCGACGCCCAAGGAAGAGCGGCAGCATGGTCCCGTCATGATAAATATCATAATGAGCACCAACGCCAAGACGACGGAGTAGTGTCGTCGTGTCAGACGACGGGTGTAGTTGGCGATATGGACCAAACGCATCCCCCATGGTCCCCAGGCACCGCCAAGGCGTCCCAGTCCGTTGAAAGGCATTATGTAGTGGTATAGAAGGAGGTTCGCGAAAGGGTCAATATCGTGGATTGCTTCTATTTCCTTCGATGAGGTCCAGATGATAGCTCGAAGGCTTGACTTGGGTTGAAGGTGGTTGGAAGTGGGAGCGTTTACGAAAGAAAGTTTCCAGCAGGCAGAAACGAGAAGATAGAAACGCAGGCTATTGTCGTGGGATTCAAGTCACAAGGGGGAGGCCGCATAAGCATAAGTGATTCGACATGCAAACAACTTGAGAGATAAAGTTGTGGGAAGTCCTATCGGCTTAGGGTACGGTACTATGTACAGGCCGATATCAAAGGCACAAACAACCTTACCGCTGGCAGTGGCGTGATGATAGAGACGCCGACAGGGTTTACTATCCTTTATAACGGTTAGAGTTACCGATAGGGAAGTGAGTATCTGTTCGGCCTCATCTAATGCCGGTTTGAACTAGTCCAATAAGGAGTCCACCAGGTAAGAGATACAAACTACTCTAACCTAGGTAGTTACTATACCCCTTTAGAGGAGTCACGAACATGATACTACCATAATGCCATAAAAGAACTCAGTTTCGATAAAGACTGACAGCTTATCCTCTATGACCCTCAAAGGGAAAGATAGGTCTATTTTAACAGTCAAGGCCATATTTAGTTTCAGACGAGTTCTGACCGTCACCAAGGCCTAGGAAAACGTGATAGGGAAGATACTAAGTATCCATACTAGCTAGTCGTCCATAGCTATATAGGTAGCACTCCATCATGCCAGTGATGATGCTCCTTACTCAGTTCGGGTGATGGTATCAAGTCACCTACCTTTCTTAAGTAGTGCAGTACGACATATAAAAACCTCCGTATTTACGAAAGTTTTAGAAGCGGAATACCAGGTATACGAACCAAGGGGAGCTCACACCAAGCTCAGGCTAGACGGGATCAGACACACAGGTCTTATCGAACGGATGATAGCGCGGAGGACAATAGCCGGAGAGGAATTAGGCCTTCGGGGCGGCTAGTATTCACATACCGGCCCCGATCATCACGTAACTTCCGTCAACTACGTGTGAGAACGGTGAAACTGGTACCTTTAAGCCGGATAAAAGACCTTTGCCATAAAGACTGCACTGTTAACTATATTCCCAACTCAATGATAACGCTCATGTTGGCTTATATGCTGTTGTGGCATCAGCCTAAATATCTCTACTATGTGGCATATACTTAAGTAATCCGCTGACATAATCACACTGACACTTGCTAGATACGAAGCACCTTAGCCAGGCAGAGGAATAGATTCAGGAATTTCTTTTTCGTGGGTTTATTTTCTATGGGATGGAGGGCTATGTATTATATACAATGAAATGGATTCTCGCATCCACTTCTCAGCTGTGCCCTATTTGCTTAGGTGAGCTCGTAAGTCGGGCTTGCCCATGTGAGAGCCGAAGACTGCTCGATGTCTAGACAAGAACACTAGTTCATTTCTTGCAACGAAGCCGAATCAGCGACACCTTAGAGCGGAGAGAATTCGAAGATGTCTACTGTACAGTTCACGGCCAGTAATAGAACGCCATCTCCATGCCCCCCCTTTTTTCATCTAAGATCTATCATTGTTCATCTTGCACATCTTCAAAAAGCTTCTGCAAAGCCGGCAAAAACGCCTGTGCCTTTCTGAAGTCCCCAAGTTTGACGCGCATATAGTCAAACGCCACCAAGATCACCTCGTCTAATTGGGCCTTCTTGTCACCTTCAGCATCCTCCCGTATCTCGAGGTTCTCTTCCATGATAGGAACCTTCTGGTACCGCTGAGAGAAATGGGTAAGCAGGATTCTCCTTGCCCCCATCCTCCGGCCGACGTCGATGGCTTCTGACATAGTAGAGTGCTTCTTGGCGATAGCGTCGCCCTGGAGCTCGTCATCGAACGTACTCTCGTGGATCAGCAGCGTCGCACCCTTTCCAATGGTGACGAAATCATCGGAGGGTCTGCAGTCGCCCGAATACGCGACCTTGAGGCCGGACGGGAAGGTAAAGACCGTCGCGAGCGCTCCGAAGCAATGCTGCACAAAACACGCATCTATCTTCTCCAAACCGAGGAGTTTAGTCTCGTCTTCGCTAAATATCCGTGGTCTGCAGATCCGAGTCCCATGCCGGCTAGGGTCGTTATTGAACGTAGCAGTTACGAGACGGTCAAACCCGAAATTTTCGATGTCTGCGTACTCCCGTAACCAATCTATCATGTGGAAATGAGACGCCACAAGGAGCTTGGCGGATGGATTTGATTTGCTCGTTTCCTCGTGCCACGCCCTGATAACAGAAGCGGTGCCTAGGTGGTGGTCCGCGTGTAAGTGGCTGATCCATATGCCTTTGAGATCTCGTAAGACCTCGGGCAACTCGTCCCCCAAAACCCGACGTAGTTGACCTAGGGTGTTCTCGCCACAGTCGAATAGGTAATTACCGCATCCCGGGACCCGGACAAGCGTAGCAGAAACGTTGCGATACTTTGACGGCAAGGCAGAACCAGTTCCTAGAGTAATTATTTCTGCATCTCGATGCGGTATGTCCGATTCCACTTTCTCAATCTTGGCAAGGAACTCGGGGTTTGAGATTTTGGTCCTTGCTTGTTCCGCCATTGCCAATACTTCGCTATTCAAGTCCTCTCGAGCCAATTTTTCTAAATCCGGGAACGGGACAATTTTGTCATCCTGGTGTAGATACTGGGGCGCGAATTGAACCGTTTTTCCAATGCGGCCACTTTCATAGATGGAAGAGGTGGTCGTTGTTGGGGTATTCGAGAGCGAGACTTCGTTGTTATAAATTGGTAATGGAAACCGGTCAGGGTCGATACACCGCAACTTGAAAGCTTGGGCTGCGACAGACTCCAATGAGATTCTGTTTGGACAATCGTCTACCGAGGAAACAATATGTCTTATTTCAGACATCTTCTGCATGAACTCTTGTAATCTAGGATCGTCCCTAACCCCGTGACCCAAGATCCAGAAGATGACATGGACACCTTTCATAATATCCTCATTTGACCACTCAGTACGGTTCACAAGAGCATCGATATAGGAGGCGTCTGGCAGATCGACGACAGCAAACCCGTTTCCGGGGACAGTCTCTCCTAGAACCATCGAGGGAGTAACGATAGTCCCGTCTTTGCCCACAGCATTTTGTCCAGCTGTGAGTAGTCTGTAGTGAGGCTTAGCTACGCCTAGCTTTTCAGCTGCTTGGGGATTAAATTTCCCCCGTCGATCGTGGCTCTTGACTATGTAACACATAGACTGATTCGAAGGCTCTGTGCGCGGCAGTGTAGCGACCATTGCTCCCGGCCAAGGTTGACGTACTAATACAGGTATATCCGGCACTTCCTGATCACCTCCTGGCATAGGGCCAGTATATACCTGAATGTGACCTTTTTGATCCCGAACGAATAGCTTCGCTGGTAGCTTTGCTTGATGTAAGGTTGTCTCTATCAACGCATCCATCTTCCAATCCGAGTCAAACATCTGAGTGACTACAGTGTTAACCAGCTTGATGTCATCTTCCTTGTCTAAAGTAGCCGGCGAAGTATTGGCCTCTTTACTGGCATTGATCTCCTCTGTAAACTCCTGGTGCGTCCGTTTCCGTGGGCTAGTCGGCGTCTTTGGCGTTGATAGGACAGGCATATACCACACATTGATGTTTTGGTCTTGCCAATCCGGCTCAGACGCCTGTTGTTCCGTTGAGCGAGGGTCTTCCCGAATCTCATGGGGCCTTAGAGGGAGGCCTTTGCGGAAAATAAATCGGCGGGCAGTGGCTAGCAGGTGTGCCAAATTCTTCCCTCCGTGAATTCTAAGCGTCGGCGTGGCAGTGTCGTCTTTTTGGCGAGGCTCTTTGCCTTTCTTCTTGCGTTCCTCTATATTCGCTTGGATGCTCTCTATTTTGCCAGCTAGAGTATCGGCAAGGACGAGAATAAGGCCAAGGAGTCCGCCGTCATTGTGCCAATTGACCAAGCCTGCCAAGAAGAGATCCTCCACCTTATGTATTCCGAGATTTCGCTGGATGATAGCGCGCTGGGTCCCTTCGGCGACATTTCCGAATACGTAGCGCTTGTTGTCGAAGTGAAGTAACAAGCAGGTGCCTTGTGTATCAGCCGTGGGGGTCGTAACGATCTGGATATAATTCAACATCTTGGTTTGGAATGCTTGGGCTATGAGCTCGGCCGACGAGGGTTTCTTGGGTTCAGGTGTCTGGAAAAGTAAAAATCGTGCGTTGTAAAATCGGTCTTTACGGGACGCTCGTAATACTTTGGTGGTGGGATTTTTGAAGAGTTTTGTTGGCAACAGCGCCTTAGCGAAGACAGACTTCGCAGAGACTCGACCGTTTCTCGGCCAGGCTACAAGATGTGGGTTTGTAGCGGATGAAAAACGAGGCGGCCAACTTAGCTTTGTATGAACGGCATTACGGATTTTCATCGAGCTTTATATCGGGTGTAGAGTTAACCGTATGACTCTTATTATTCTTAGACATATTAATGGATGTCAAGTCACAGGAAATACAGACATGAGGTTATCGATAAGTGTCGCAAATCTTGAAATTATTTTCTACCGTAAGGGTACCTTATCTTATCAGCCAGTCTTCGAGGCATGTGCGCCCCCCCCGCCGCAGTTACCTGTGCCTCAGTGGCCTTATGTAAGGCTTTCTCGGCGAGACTTCTATAACTGTATTGACCTACCAGCCTACATACATTGAAACTCAGCACCAAACAATCTATAGCACATAGAATGACAAATTCCCTTATGTGACTACCTAAGGTTAGAATGTTGCTCTCTTCATCCTGAGTTCTCTTTTGACAACGTTATCTGCATTTATTTGTGATATGTCGCCATGTTATTAAATATTACAGCAGCCGGAAGACCCCAACCTTTCGCTAGGTTACTATACTGTAAGCCAACACACGTCCAATTTTATGGCTAGCAAGCATGGATGAGATGGTCGCATAGCTTCTAGTAAAGCTGGCGCGTTGGCCTGAAGAAAATGGGTATCTGAATTATTATTTGGTTGTTTAACTAGATTCCTATTCACACGAAAGCTTGGGTATCTTCGTTATGATGATGATGACGGTAATGGCGTTGCGACTACAACGCCTGATTTCGCCGTGACTTGGATGTTGGACCCTCCCTTACACCAACACGTACCTGGAGTTTGACCAACCACGCCTTTCTCGTTCCAGACTGAACCGACATCCTTACGGTTCTGCGTCCAATTTAACGAGGCGCACAATGTGATGCACTCGTCAAGGGTTGTCACTACCAACGACGCTTGGTCGCTTCCCGTTAAGTCGCTGTCGCAGTATATC
Source organism: Hypoxylon sp. EC38 (assembly GCA_002120335.1). NCBI lineage: Eukaryota > Fungi > Ascomycota > Sordariomycetes > Xylariales > Hypoxylaceae > Hypoxylon > Hypoxylon sp. EC38. The sequence continues at coordinate 389,084 of KZ111254.1, read as the reverse complement.
CTGAAGGTCTGAGTCATCTTTGAGCTTGACTTCGTAACCGTATTGCCACTTATGTTGGGGCACCCGGAGTCTTGAATGGTTGTTGGTGTTTGTGTTGGCTGGGCTGCGATCGAACTAGGAGTGCTACTGCTACTGCTTGCGGTGGTAGTAGCAGCGGCCGGTTCGGCGACCACCGATGTGGATGTCGGAGAAGCGGAGGCGCTGTCCACGGAGGCGCCTAGGTGAAGCGTCAGAATCGCATTCTCTATTGGGTTTGTTTTTCATGTTCTAACCGGTATTATTAACACTGGTATTCCTCAACCCCAACCCCAATCCCGTACCCAGACCGAGCGCCAGCGCAACCACGGCGAATAGGGCCACCAGTAACCAGAACGTAGCCTTTCTTAACCCGGCTATTCTACTTTCTTGCGGTACGCTCGAGCTTTGTGATAATTCCTGCCAACGTTTGTACTCGGTGTAGTGCGGGTAAACGACTTCAGGGACGCTAGGATCCGGGGCGACCTGCATTCCGGTGTCTGGTACTACTTCTATCGTCGAGTGTTGCATCTCGGACTCTTCACGGGCCTGGGAGGCAACGTCGAGGAACCGGGACCATGAATATTTGTACTGGTCGAATGCTACGTACTATAGAAGACCTCATGCAAACCCCTTGGTATAGCCCGTTTTCTGCAATACCACCCACACTACACCTAGTTCCTGTATTCCGGGGGCGAAGGCGAGCCTCAAGTATATAGATTCAATACGACTACCAATTATAACAGCTGCTGTCAGCTAACTACCTGGCTCGTGTTTACTTGCAGCTTACGCTCGATATTCGAAAACAATGTGAGAACAAGAGTTTAACGACACCACACTCATACATAATAGAGCCATACTGGCTATCAGATGCTATTTGTGAGGTTTGGAAACCTAGCTACTTGGTTAAAGAGCTATAATTACCTAAGGTAACATTCTGCTATACTACGTCGATACCGCACTATGTCCGTTATTTACTTAGTTCGGCATCAAGGAATTGGTACCCTGCATTATCGCATCATTCAAAGATTACTTACTACACATGATACGGGGTTACGCTGCCAAACTGGGATGTAATTCGTGATATAAATAGACATCAAAATAGGATTCAAAAGCTAAGAGTATCTTAAATAGTAGTCCACGTGCAATGTATGGGCCCACAGCTTGTCATTCCATTCTATGTTAACGATCCGTCCTCCCTAGCCTCGGCTCCATCCGTCAAGCGGGCCATTGTTGGACCGTACAGCCTATGACCTAACAAATCCTCGCTCTCGAAGACAGGTTAGGTAGGTATCGAGGAAATCAACATCAACCGAGAACAATACATTCTTGAGCCTGCTCGTAGTGAAATGCGCCGATGCCTTTACTCAGGCTGCTGTTAGTACGGTGCAAAGGAAGAAGGCTTGTGGCGATGCTCGTCTTACAGTTATTCCGCCAACGAAACTCTGAAAACGTTTCATGAAACTAACCTCAGCGCAGTCTTAAGATTCAATTTACGTTATGTGGGACGTAGGGCAGATGGATCCAAGATGAAAGGAAGGAGGAGTGGGTTAGCTGGAACCAATGAAAATCGTCTCACTGGTCATAATAGGTACCACCAATCGAGATCATGAATAAGGTCCAGGGGTTGGCTGTAGGATTTATTATTTTACGAATTTTCTCCTTATGAATTTACACACTGGATGTCCACATGGTTGACTAGTTTCATTCAATCGTGAATGGGTAGCCCACGAGATAGTTGGCGTCTTGGAGGACGGTGTTGAACCCGCAAGCAAAGTTTCCGCCCTGTTCAAAATGATTGTCATACGGCATCAAGCCTATCAAACAACATTTCGACACACTGTCTAACCTGTAGAGAGCGTCGAGATCGCCTGTACTCGCACCGCCATGCTGATGCATATCCAGATTGCAGACTCGGCTAGGAGCATCCAATAGTATCCCATCCATTTCACATCATTCAGGAGCTTTTCACAAGTCCCGCCGTCCGTGTCCACGTTGAAAACGCTTCCCACAGATTCTTCTTCACCCCCTGGCAAGCGTGGATAAATGCTTGAAGGCCTGGGACTTGATGAAATTCGTCAAGCGTCTGAGGCAGCATCGTAACAAGACGGTCAAGAGCATCGTCGGAAACTATCGGTTGAATGGGCTTCGGATTCATTAGAGAGATGACACTCTTGACACACGCGTCCAACTTCTTCCGCAACAAGCGCTGCTCCAAACTCAAAAGCTCGGACTGCGCAGTTTCTTCCGCCGCTTCGGTAGCAGTAGTAGGCGCTGAGATTGAAGTCGGAGAAGAGTTTGGGGCGAGCGATGGAGCAGATATTTCCTGGCACGGTGATTCTAAGGTTCTGGGTTCCTTGTGTCTCAATTCCGACGATGTCGCGAACGGGACATCTGTAGCGAATACCGAAGAATCATCAGGCTCGTCATGAACGTCACCACCATCTTTTTCGGCCGGAATTTCGTCGCTGTCAAGTTGAGTTTCGGCGAATTGGAAGGATAGACCAGTACTCAACGTAGGTGGTGATAAAATCACCTCCTTTGAGCGGCCTACATTCTTGATTTTCATTCGTTTCGAAGGATAATCACTTGATTGTGGATGCAACAGTTCGGTATCCTTTAGAGGTGGCAAGCTCTCAATAGGTACATCCGAGACCAATGATTCCGAGGGTTCCGGTCTCTGCTTCGCCTCGAAATCTGCAATGATTCGAAGCCAGGCAGTCCCAAATTCGGCTACCCTGACTTTTCCTATGCCTTCAATAAGCAGAAGCTCGGACTTGTTCGAAGGGCGCTTTTGAGCTAGAGCTTCCAAGGCTGTATTAGGGGCTATCATATATGGAGGCCAGTCTCGAGCCTCAGCACAGGCCTTCCGGTGCTCTGCCAGTTGCTTGTATAGTTTGCTATACGAGACGGGATCCAATGGCTTTTTATAGTTATCTCTCCGGCCGTTGACACCCGAACTCCCGATCGTGGGCAACGAAGGCCATATCATCTTCTCGGGGTCTTTCTTGGGACGCTCAGCGAGGTCTTGAGCAATCATCCGGAGCCAATCGCTTCCATATGTCATAGCTTTCTGTTCACCTACTCCGTGTACTTTTAAGAGTTCGCTCTTATTAGCTGGGCGGTGTCTAGCAAGCTCCTCTAGGACCTTATTAGAGGCTATGATATAAGGTGGTATGCCTCGAGTTCTGGCAAGCTCTTTGCGATGCGAGACAAGTTGGGCGAGAAGCTTTTTTGAGATCTCCGGCTCAGATGACACGCTGGCTAGAAAACGCTCTCTTTCCTTGATTTCTTCTTTTATGCAGTCATCCCGCGCTCGCTTTTGGTGCGATGCTTGCATTCTTGCGCGCAATTGTGACATTATCTCGATCCTCGATGGTGGGCGAGGGAAGAAATGCATCGCAGTCATAACTGCAATTTCTGGTCTATCCGCTAATGGTTCAAGCTGTACTAGGAGGTCCGGTGATTCTTCATATCCGAAAGGCAGATATGACTCTGCTAACTTTGGGAGCGGTGGAACAGGACTAATTCCCAGACGCTTTGCGTTCATGTAGTGAAACAGCATAAAACCAGCATAAGCATCAGTGGCGGCATACGTCTTCTGTTCATTATCCAGAGGCAAGCTCCAGTCGCTCCTCCGAACGTCTCCCTTATTGAGTGGTAAACCAAAGTGGCGCTTAACCTGTGTCGAAAGTTTACACATTCTGATAGTAACTTCCTCGGGCTTGCGCGGTCCAAAGGTAATTAGTCGGAACAAATGGCTCAGTTCAAAGGCTCCTCGAGGTTCTAGCCGAAAGCGATCTCTGAGTCTTTTGAAATCTGCGCACATAATAGCTACGCCCGTCTTGAGAATATGTGGGGATTCAATAATGCGGCGTAGAGAGGGCGCAATGAGCTCTCCACTTGTCTGGCCTTCGTGGAGTGCAATATGGAATAGGGCGATCTTGCTCTCACAGGCAAGTTGTATCATTGCAACCTTCTCCCCTGCAATAGAAGTCAGCAATCACTTATCCTCGTAAGAATCATGATGGATTCAGACATGTCTTAGACAGAATGATTCTCGAGCAAGCATGATTACGGGATTATGACTTTCGAGACAGTTCCGATGGTAAAGAAATCTTTCGGTGTTACATACGGAGTTGTGTGCGCATATTCTCATCCAAAGGCCATTCCATATCAAAACCTAGCACGGGCTCGTCGAGAAACCCTTGTGCAATGGCTTCTGACTCGGACCAAGAGCTGCTGTATTGTATTTGGACCGATTGATTCTCGGGTCCCCGATAATAACTGTAGTCCCAAAACTCACGCCGGGGAGCACCAGCTGGATTCGGGGTTAGCGAATACGACAGTGGCCATTGAATTTGGTTCTTGTCAAATGAGGCACTTGGCCTCCATACACCATCACTCTCCATCATTGCTATTTTTAGCAAACAGCAACTTTAGTACCGGCCTGCCGGTGTGTTGTGGGGGAGATTGGGGTTAGTGGACGGGAAAGGAGGGGCTAGCTGAGATAGTGTCAGTATTAAAAGGCGCTAGGAAACCCAAGTCATGTGATATGACGTGCGTGTATAGCACTCCGCTGGACGCTGTTTAGAGGTACATACATATATGTACATTCTACGGTAGATCTTCGAAATTGTACACGTCTGGAGTTTATTTTTGATATCTAATGCTGCCCTTCATACAGTCACAGAACCGACTAAAATACCTTCTCTGTCCCATCTGTCGTCAATTCACACCTTCTTCGCAATGCCCCCGGCAGTCCTCCATAACTATCGCCGTCCCAGCCACTGAGAGCCATATACTACAAATCCAGCTTCTAGTTGCCGCTATACTAACAAGCTACCTTCTTTTATCTAGAATGGTTTTATCGTCGTCCGGGAACCTTTCGGTAGTATGATTATTCCCATTCCCTATTCTATTCCGTATCACGCAAGCCTACCTAATAGAACTTGCCGCAGATGATGGGGACGGATCGTATATTTTGACGGTGTAACTGGATGTTTTGACGGTGTATCCACACGTACTAAACCTAACACGAATTAGTAGTGTGGATACCTGATTTACATACTTTAGTAGAAATTTTTGTACCTTTTCTATGTGTTTATATCAGATCTAAGTAAAGCTATTCCCAATCGTTTTGAGCCTTATTGAGGTTATCCCATACCTTATTTCCTAGGGCTATAAAGGCTCGTTCGAGGACTTATCGAATAGCTCTCTAGGTGGCTCCGGGATAGAGCTATCGAGCTTCTGATCGAGCTCGTCGAGAAGGTGGCTATAATCGTTATCGTCATCGTCGTCGTCGTCGTCGAAAAGGGAGTAGTCATCCATGGTATGGTGTACAGCAACAGCAGGAAGATAGCCTTAGCATCATCAATGGGTAGAAAAGGTACAAAAATTTCTACTGGAGAAGGATGCAAACCACCTAAACATCCCCCCTGTACATTAAATTACAGCTAAGCCTACTTTGGCAGTAGCCTAGTTTAAATCATGTAGCAAGTGATGCGATAATTTGATTGGTCTAATTAGCCCAATTCGACCCACATTTTTAATTAAAATATTTGTTTTATTAATTTTTTAAAATTACCTTTTAAAAAATATATTATATTTAATTAATTTTTAATTAATTAATAATTAATTAACGATTAATAATTAATTAATCATTAATTAATTATTAATTAATTTTTAATAATTTTTAATACTTTTATTTAAAAGATATAATAGTTATAAATAACTTAATTAAAGTTAAAATAAAGTTAAAGTTAATTTTAAAAGTTTAAAAAATAACGCGAGCTTTTTATTAAAAATATAATTTTTAATTAAGTTAAATATAAATTAAAATGCGAATTAATTAATTATTAATTATTAATTAATTAATTATTAATTATTAATTAATTAGCCATTAATTATTTATTAATTAATTATTACTTATTAATTTTTTATTAATTAATTATTAATAAATTATTAATAAGTTATTAATAAGTTATTATCGTTTATTAATTAATTATTACTTATTAATTAGTTATTAATCGCTTATTAATAAGTTATTAATGGCTTAAATGTAAAAGTGTAATAAGTGTAAAAGCTAATTAAAAAAAAACCTTTAAAATTAAGTAAATATAACCGTAATAACGCGTAATAACGCGGGATTTACACTACTTTTCGAAAATGGCCTAGCTATAATTTAATATATAAGGGAGATGTTTAAATAAACCGTAAACTTTTATTAAAGCCGTACTTTAAATTAAGTAATTATATTATTAATTTATATTAGGTTTAATACGTGTAAATACACCGTTAAAATATTTAATTACACCGTTAAAATATATAAAAAAGCTTATTTAACCTACGTTTTTTTCTCTTTTAATTTAATATAAAAAGTATAAGTTAAGTTATTATTTCCTTATTATTTTATTTACTATTATAAAGTATTTTATATAAAAGTATTTAACTTAATTAAACCATTATAATAATTTTTAAACCATTAAATAAAAGTTTTTAAACCATTAAGTTTTAATTATAAGTTAATAATAAGTATTTAATAAATAACTATTTAATTTAATAATAACTTATTAAATATTTATTAAATATTTAATAAATATTTATTAACTATTTAATAAATTTAATAAAAAAAATAAATAAAAGTAAAGCTATTTTAATTATATTTAACTAAATAATTTTTTTAATTTTTTTATTTATTTATTTTTATTTTTTATTAAATTAAAATTAATAATTTTTACTTAATAAAATATTAAGTTCTTAATGAGTACTTAGTGAGCACTCAGTGAGCTCTCGGTAAGTTGTCGTCAAATTGAACAGCTACTCATTAAATATTCGCTGTCAACCCAGTGGTCTAGTGACCTGGACTTAGTGGTCTAGTAGCCTTTTACAGTGGTTTAGTCAGGCCAAGTGCCCTCACACAAAATACCTTGTAATGGTGGGTGGGGCAGTGGGGAAATGGTCACCTCACCTAGTTCCCCTTCGATATGCGAGTCGATTTTGACGATGCACTCGCAACCCATGTCTCCTATACGTGTGGGCGCCAAGCAGCCATTGAGACCTAGATTGGGAGTAATTCCAAAAGCCTTGTTCATGAATTTCGATAGACTGAGTCACGCACTTAGTAGAGAAGTTTCTGAAGCAAACTCCTATTTTGATTCATGGTGGGGAAGATACACTTATTAGACCCGAAATATCCCTAGCCATATGACTAGTCATTATTTATACATGAGGGTCCTTTTCATTTTTCCCTACTTCCTTTGTCTTGATACTAAGGATTATAACTCAGAACCTCGAGGTTGCGCACCTGGTATAGTGTGTCTAATTATCTGCCGTCAGTTAAAAATCATGCAGCTCGAAGGCATGTCCTTACCGCTACTAGGCCCCGGGGATCCGGATGAGCCCTCCATTTGCAGGTTGATAATGCTATAAGTCGATCATGTCAGTAACAATTCGCAAGACGGCCACTTTGAGGACGTCATACAGATACATCGGTTTCCCGAAGAAATTGCCCCCGACTTGCGTTGTAACAAGAGATCCATCCATGTAGAACTTGACCGAAACATCCCGCTGGTTGATGTCACGGATCTCGCACTTGATCGAGTGAAATTGGTCGGGGTTCGGATATGTCACGTCTTTCCAGGAGAGAACCGATGACGTGTTGAACGTGTTAAACGAGATCTTTCCCGATCCCTTCCACTCGGCCATGTCGATCTCCGGCGGCCATCCATCAACTGCGGTCAACCAGAATGCCGGCCAGGTACCCTTGGTCGTCGTCGCCTTGAACTCGCCCGAGAAGTCGTATCCCCCACCACGCGAGACGTTGAAATGCTCTTTGGCATTGATTGCGCCTGACAGATAGTTGATTTTGATCGCCTTGCCTCCGTGAGTAGCATCTTTCTGGCCGGTAACCTTCTTGGCTGTTAAGGTCAACATTCCATCGGAGAATTTGACTTGGTTTTTATCCATCCGGGCACCGCCGTTATGGTCGGTTCCCCAGGGATAGTTGTAATTCCAATCAGCATCGAAATCAGACTGCGAGTTGAAGCTAGTCTTGGGGATCATTGTCCGAACTGCATCGGCGCAAGCCGCCGCAGCTAGTAATAGCACGCTTGCTTTGGGTAACTGCATGGTGATGAGAAGCAGATAAGACACCTAGGGCACACAGGAGTCGAACATGTCGATATGAGAAGTCGCATTAACACGGCGACACCGTGGAATATATATTCACGAGTTGATTCTAGACTCCTAGAGAATCTCTAAATTCATTGGGCTACAGGCAACGTTAATCCCGAGCAGTTCAAGCCGTAATGTCCACTTCATCAAATATGTTCTGGGATACTCAATATAGCCGCGGTGGACATTTTTCCGGATTAAACACTACATCAGAACTCGTGATAGGTCGGACTAGGTATGATGTTTCAGTGATCACGAAAAAGTCAAGGGAAAATGCCACCAATGCGATGACGAGCCTTATGGACCCTACTTCTTGGGTAGGAAGGTACCAAAAAAACGCATATCCACCCACATGTAGTTGACATGCTCTAGGAAGACCCTGATCGGCAGTGGTATGTTGCCTTAACTTAAGCATTCTAGCGTCGTATTGGTGCGGGTAGTGTCACTCTCGGCATTACCCTTGATAATACGAGAACGTCTGATTTAGCTTACATGGATCACGAATGTACCGGATTTAGATATTTTCATAGTTAAATTACATTTTCATTCAAGATTCTATCAATTATTTTAATTAGGTATTTGTAGCGAGTACCTATTTACAAGCGTTCAGGCTTCAATGATCAGATTCCCCCTAGCCTGATGAAGTATCCCGGTCTTCATCAGACTCTTCAATGCATGTGAGTTGCAGCAAGTCGTTTTGCATGTTTCTGCATTCGTACACGGGTGGCTGTCCGCTAGGAACCGTTACAGTGATATTTTCGACTCTGATATTGCTGCATCGCTTGTTACAGAAGATCACCTGTTAGCATATTTAAGATAAAAGTTCTCGAGATCCTTGAGACTTACGTCTGGCGCACTACAAACAAGCGTGCCTGCTTGCGGGTCTAGTTTTGCGGAAGTTGTTCCGTAGATGTTCTTCATAGTAACGTCTTGGATGGTTAAGTTGGCCTATATAATGCGTGGAAAGATTAGCACTCAAGAAGTGTCCCAAGCATATGTCACTAGACTGGATACTGTTATACTTACAGGGTATTCGTTACATAAAGTCTTGTTACTCTGCCCGTAGCATTGTGTGATAGTGATAGCCCTGTCATTGTTGATGCTGTGGAGGAGATCATATGTGACATTCCGGACGTGTCCAGTTCCTCCCCCACCAACTAGGTGCGTCTGAAAGTTGGTCTGTACACCGGGCCACACCTTTATTCGGGCGAAGTCGCTAGCATTGGTCATGGAGATATTGTAGATATATAAGTTCTCAACAATGTCTGTTTCATTGGGATATTGCCCAATGGAACCGATACTGATGCCATGCGAGCCAATACATTCCAGGTTTTGAATTACGACGTCAGTGCTATTGGGCTTGAAGGAAACACAATCTTCGGAAGTCAGAAATCGTCGGGACTGGCTAAAGGCAAGTTTCACTTACCATCACTGTTATGGATAAAGGAATCCTGTATCACCACATGGTCTGAACGATATGTGTCCCAACCATCCGAATTGGCGATCTTAGTGCCGTTAAGTGACTATTTATCTTGCTGTCAGTAGTAGTGGCGACTGTTCTAGTCATGGGATACTTACCTCCGCACGAAGGTCCATGTTACTGATGATAATATCGGAACTATTCGCGATGATGTTAAACCACTGGAACTGTGTTAATAAAATAGTATGGTGATCGAGGGCTAACAAGGACACGACCTACATTTGGCGGGTTGCGCATCCGCAAGTTCGACATCGTGGCTCCCTTCATCCCATCCAAAGCGAAGAGCATGGGTCTTAACAGCTATAAATTCCTTAATGTCAACGCTGAATCCCAACCCGCATAGAATTACTGTGTTAGCTTCATAGAAATGAACTTACAGCTTTATCTGTCTGAATCGCTTGCCAATATGCTTCGCCCCTCCCATCAATGACACTCTTACCCTCCTCCAAAGTCAGATCGCCATATATGTGCACATTTTCCCCGCCGAGTTTCCAAAACACGCTCTGGTTCTGGAAGGTGTACTTGAAGCTGTTATTATGCCAATAGTACACATCCGAGTCGTCGAAAGCGATGTCGCCGGTGATGACAATGTCGACATGCTTAAGGAACCTGAGATCTAGGGGCGAACCTATCAGATATGATTTGTCGAACACAACTGTGCCACCGTTGTTACACTCATGCAGAGCCTTGAGAATAAATGGCGAATCGTCACGGTCATTGTGACATCCTTGCTTCACATGGCAGTAGCGGTTCTTGTCACGCGGCGGCGAATGAGGCATGGCTCTACCTGCGTTGTAGGGGCCAGATACGACATTAGGACGGGATGGTATTTTCCTATGGCCCGTCGCGGACGCTGGCGAGAATAGGGCGAGAGTTGCCGCAAGCGAGAGAACAGAGTTGAGCCGCATCCTCATAATCCCGTGGAATTGACTACCTTAGGTAAATCTAGATATTCAAGTTTATGGAGCTAGGCTATTAGTTCAAGCCAGATGCGACAGCGAATGACAATGCTCTGGAGAGGACATTTACAGTTCATATCCTCGATAGAGGCTGATATAAAATCTGAATATTTTATCAGCTCGGGCTGAGAACAATACGAAGCCAAGAAATTGACCCAAGAGGCCGGGAAGACATATTACAGCGATAGGTGGATGATCTGTGGGGTTGTTATACGTTCCTGGAGGTTTCGGTAGGTCGGTCAATGTTACAGCGGTGCTAGTTGATTGAATTATCATTAGTTTCTATTGAACAACCCGAATATGGAAGTGAATCCTACTTGGCATGTTGGATGGGCCTTGCGATGTAATATATCTAGGCCATGATGGTAAGTGAATGTCGGGTTCCCGAGTCCATTCCCCCACAATCTACTACTGTAACCCCAGACGGGTCCCCGCATAATCCGGGGAGTTTATAGCTGGCCCGGAGTTGTGACTCCGATATGTAGGTATATCTTGGCTTCGGCTAATCCCTCGCCAACTATCAGTCTCTCGCAGTTATGCGCCTGGTTGCAGAAATAAATTATTGATGGCTTGTCCGTCGGGTTATCGCCGCCAAAATGACACCTGGGACTGATAAGAACTTGTGTAGTTGCTTGTTGGTGTATAACTTTAGAGGACTCAGCAATGTGAGCTTGCGTTGAATGCGTTAGATTACTCTATCTATGACTATATTAGTACTCTATGAAACATGTTTCTGGATGCTCTTAATATCATGACTAGACTCTAATATGCCCCATCATTTCCTCCCTTCTAGATTATTCCCAAGAAAGCAAGGCACGCTGACACTCGGGTATCGAATGAGGTTCAAGCCTCATTTAGAACCATCAACCTTCCTCTTCTCCTTCAACTTCTCATAGCCTTCTCTACCACCAACATCCTCCTCAAACCTCGGTCTCAAAATCTCTATAGCCTCCGTCACTCGTCCGTACGTGATTCCTCCCAGCCTACTCATAGGCCTAAGCACCGCGGGATCAATCAAATTCCGCTCCTCATTAATAGCATCTTCACGGACCCAGAACCTCGTCCCTTCCACCACAACCATAGACCCGGATTTCTTGCCCGGTTTAGCACGGCTCTCGAACTCGCGCACGCTCTCGAGCTTGCACTCGACGCTAAACACGGCCTCCTTGACGCGCGCCGCGCGCACATCCACGCAGTCGTGCACGGGCGTCAGCCCGCTGATATCCCACTCGGACACATCGTACGGGGAATCGACGCTAGCCGCGTTGGCCGCCTCGATGAAGTCCTCGCTGATGATATTAATAACGCACTCGCGGCTCTCGACCAGATTCTTCAGCGTGTCCTTAGGTGTCTCCAGCGACGACGCGAAGCCCAGCACGAAGAGCGGGGGGTCGTGGTTAACCATGTTGAAGTAGCTAAACGGGGCTAGATTCCGCACGCTGCCGTCGGGTGATTGCGACGATACGAAGCCGATGGGCCGCGGCACAATGCCGCTGATGAGCAGCTTATAGTTGAAGGGTGCTGGACGGCCCGGCTCGTACGGGTCGATGGAGATGTGTTTTTTCTCATTGGCGGCTGCGGGGTCCCGAAGTGTGTTGGTACCGGAGCCGAAGGACCATGATGGATCGGCTGTCTTTGTGTAGCGAAAGTGCGACTCCTTGTTCCAGTCCGGCCGCGAAGCCTCGACGCCCTTGAAGTCTGGGTGCGGGTTCCGCTTGTAATCGGCCTCCTGCTTGGTTGACACGGACATGTTGGAGCGTTTCAAAGATGCACTAGTAGTGACGAGAGTCCGGGTTGCCTTTCTCAACGTGTGGTTGATTGATAGGCGTTGTGTGGATTTACAAAGGGGCATGAAGGTCCTTTTAAACGCGCAAAGCGCTTATACACGGGATATAATTGTCGAGTTGTTATCAGGAAGGGACCGATTTACGGTATGCAGCCTAACGGTAGAGCCGGTCGATTGTCGGGATTAAGTAACAAACGGCGCGGGGATGGCGGAGGCGATTCCCACTTAATCGCATGTAATCCGCACAATATCGTTGCAAAGCTACTATTCCTTACTAATACTGCCTCGGGAACTACTAGATGACAAATCTGAAGCTTAGGTTAGTAGACAGTGACGTAATAGACCATTATGCTCTATTATTTCGCATGCAACATTGGACGGCAGGGCGGTTTTGCTAATATAGGGGTGCTTTTACCACCTAGGAATAAAGTGTCTCCGAATTTGAATTCTCGTGGAGCGAACTAGGTAACGAGAGGCTATAGAACAGGAGAAGCATAGGTTTTAGACATGAACGGCGGAATAAAGGACTTGCATGTGATGTTCGATAATTGCCTTGAATTCATTTTAATTGATCGATGCGCACCTCTTCTCAGATCAATACCTGTGCTCCGTGTCTCCTCATCCGGTTGATTGAGTCCCCTGACGCCTGTTAAAAGCATTGAGCCTGTCCCGTCTTTGTTGGACAATCAACTCCTGAACTCCCCCTATCGTACACAGCACCAACCTAGACAAAAGAAAAATGAATGAAAGCCCCTATTCTAGATAAGCTATCTAGGTGCAACTCCAACACAAACACCACACGCCACATACCCCTGTGCTATAGCCACCAATACTCCTAATCATATATGCAACGAAAAAAATCAGAACATGAAGCTCTGCCCCGATTTTGATACAATAAACTCACAGCCTAATTGGGCCTCCTTCTCATGTTCCAGTAATTCGCCTAGAATTTTGCTTCCCGGTGATTCGCCATCAGTAAGTCTTTCCTTAACATGAATGATGACGACCTTGACACCCTTCAATGGATTTGGCAGATGTCGTGGGGGAATAGATGGACTCGTGCTTGCTTCGAAGTCCTTCAAACTTGTCTCGGCTGTTGGGGTTGCGATATGGGGAGAGTCAAAGCCGTTTTCACTTGGTATTGACGCCGATCCCGAGTTTCTGTGCGGACGCGTCGATTTCGGTGAGACAGGCCCGTCATCTCCGCCAGACCTAGCAACAGCTCGATTCGTTCTCCTACCTACTTCCTCCAGTTCTCTCTTGCGTTTCTTATTCGTTTCGAGTTTAACTGGAGTCTGGCGAACTGACTCAACTTCAGTGGCGAGCACCTTCATCTCTTGGATGATGTAGCGTGGAGTCAAATGGCCGTAGAGTCGGTCATCAGTCTGGCTGTCATCATACGAACATTCAATGAAAATTGCTGCGAGATTGCCGTTTGCTATTCTCGGGGCAGCTTCTTGCCAAACCCCAAGGTTCCTCGGCGACAACGAGACGCTATCGGGCTCCACGTCCCCAAACATTAGAACTTCGCGGCCGCTGATTGCGTCGCGGATGAAGTATGCGCTTGAATCATAGACGCACACCGATTCCCGTTCCTGTACTGTGGATTGATGCCCTGTCGCGGATGATCTTAAGAAAGGCGATGGCCCCGAAGGAGCAGTACTGCCTTGGGCCCCTCTTGGCGATGTATGTGTATGGGCCGAGACATCTATGCTACCGAAGCGTGACGAAGCCGAAGAACCTCGGTGAGCATGCCTTTCTATACAGTGTCCATGACTAACACTAAAGACTTTCACTGTCAGGTCCTCGCTAATTTCCAGATACCCTTTTCCGTCGCCCTCGCCCAGAGCTGGACTGCCTCCCTCGACAAGACGCGTGTAAGTGACGAGTCCGGCACCGTTGTTTTCATCTGATAAGTTTGGCCAAATGACATTATTAAAGATATGTGTTTTGAATGCAGAGATGGTAGAGGGTAATCCGGCGATTCTCTTTGGTCTTGCACCTGGGAGAGCTGCAGTATTGATGACAAATCCGCTGATGTGGTCGAGATGGGGGTGAGTTATTAGGTAGGTATCAATAAGGTGCCTTGTTACGTGAGACGCATTGATTGAAGCAGAGGTTGAGCGAATCTCCATGCCGGCAAAGGGGCCTGACTCCAAGACATGCGGTAACGCAACATGAATGCCAAGCCCTTCTGGTTGTGCCTCTTCAAGAATTCGAGTAATGGCAGAGAGATGGACACCAGCATCGAGGGCGACTACCGAACCCCGAGCCCAGCCGGATCTGACCGACCGTACCAGGAAAGCAGTAACATTCTGTTCCTGTGGTCCACCGCCCGAGCCCTAGACATACAAAATAAACGTCAGCATCTGCACTTCGGATCGAACTTAGAAGCAATCAAAGACCAGTCCTGGCTAAGATTCCCTGTTATCTTGTTATGGCACCCATACAGGCCAAGAAGATATGCCGCGTGGCACCAGCCACCATATGGTTGAATGAAGGCTTCGAGGCGCCTGTAGGATGGATCAAAAACGGTACCCATGACGTCACTTGTTTTCAAAATGATAGAACTGATAAAGAGTTATCGACAAATAATAATACACGTGACTGAAATGATTTTTGTCGGGTTGGCCTGATCTTGCGGTGCTCATTCTTCGACATTTGTTTCGCTTGGGGCCATCGAGTCCAGCGGATGAACAAGACTCGCCTTGTCTTCGTCAATTGATCCTCGGAAATGAGATAAGTGAAAATACGTATATTCCAATATTCAGGATTGAATTCATGTAATGAGCAATTCGGCAGTTCAAGATCGTTGATTCGTCGCACAAAAAGGTCCCTCGTCTAATCAGTCGCGAGAAGTTGAACCAATGGTCTTGATCATAGCGGACTCAGTTCGCCTTGAAAATTCCCCGAATTTCGGATATCAGATCTCACATGCGCATGTCCAAATGGCTGAGACCCGGCGCAAACAGCGGAGCTGACTTGTCCGGGGTGGCGAATCAAAGGTTGTTATCGAAGCGGACTGCGTTTCATGAAACCAATGTTGAAATGAAACAACTTTGCTTACCAGTACAATAACCTGCAATGCGGGCTTACTTGCATTCTTCATACCGTCCTGTTTGGCCATATTCTGCGACGGCCGGTCGTGAATGCGACAGTGACGTTTTCGTCCCATCCAATAGCGCTTAAGATTCAGGTGAGCGTTTGCAGTCGTTTGTGTGAGATGTTTCTTCTAGTTATCTCCCTTTCTCAAGTGTATGAATATGGATTTAAGGGAGGGTGGCTTGTGGCGACGCACAGCCGTTCAGGCCGTTATTTTCGATTCTTTAAGGCAGCGCGCCGCAGCATCGATTCTTGCCAGGTTATCCTCCCATGGAATCCTTACTTACATCTCACACGTGACGTATCAACTCCAGCTTCCTCTCTAACCCCTGGCGCTTTCTTTTTCCCTTTTTCTTATTTCTTTTTTCTTTCTTTTTAATTTCCGCCAATGCCTTCACAGCCCCCTAATGAATTTCCCGTAAGAAAGAACGAAGAGAATTGAGAATAAAAATTGTTCAAGATCTACCTTCAATCGGGTTAGGAGTCGAAGGAAACTACTTGACTTTAAGGTTGGAGGCAGGACAGCCGGGAGCTGGACTAACCTGTGTAACGCAAACCAACGCAGCTCGACGAAGCCCTTGCCTCATGGGTTTGTAGATTTCCAATTTAGTCCTAGCGCTCGAGACTACTCGGCGTGGTGCAGCTAATCGGAAACCCCACCGCGAACAGCGCAATGCATACAGCATTCTACTATGGGCAGGCGGCAGGTTCGATCCTTAAGCTCGTTTTTAGCCCTCAGCTGGGCAATCTGGGTCTTGGTATCCCATTATGTGCCAACTATTTCCTCTCGGGCACGCCGACAGGCCATACATATTTCAATACAAATCACTTCTGATGTCAACTAACCCGTTTTTATCCACTTATACGGTAGATGGTTTTCAGAATCTTCAATGTTGTCCTCGTTTCTGCTATCATCTTACACTGTTCTCGGTACATCATCTTTCATTCCTTCACTCAACACATGTTAAATTCAATGCTGTCACTCATCTTTGTTTCGGCTTAAGGACGTACGTCTATCAATTGGAGCACAAATTAGATGTCTTCAATGTTCCTAATAACCATGGCTGTCGCGATGGCGATCACTTAACAACCTCGGGTTACCTTTGTATGACAACTAAACAAAATTTTTTATTTTTTTTTAGGCTTATAAAATATAAATATTTTACAAATGAATCTACAATAAAAACATTAAACTACATGGAAAGCAAGTACCTAGAGTTTAAGGTACAGAAACAAAAACAATACGCCAGACGCCTCGCTCGAAACATTCTCTCATCAGAGGCCAATTTCTCGTTATGTCTTCGTAACTGATGTGGTAACTCACCACTTCCCAATTTATCATGATCTCCTGGGCCTATTGGTATGGTGTTTGGGCCCAGGAGCAATTTTAATGGTCATTATTCTCATATTCCTTTTTGACTTCGGTCTCTAGCATCATTGTCTCTAGGGCAACGTCGGCGAAGAGATCATCGCCTTCCTTAAGCTCTATAGCATCTAGAGAAATAGCGGGAGATGGTTGCTCTTTGTTCGGCCCAATTTCCTCCGGCTTGGCATGGAGTTCTGTTGTTCGGTCAACGCCTATGGCAGAAGGGAACTTACCACTAGACATCTTGTTGTCGATGGAGTTAGACGGGGCCTTGTCATCGGTTTCCACTTCGGGACGCCGATGTAAACCAGGGCCTGGTTGCATCTCACTCGGTAAGGTGTTTCTTTCAATATACCTACCGTTTCTAAGTTGCTGGCCAACGTCGCCAGCCGTCGGAGCACCCCAAGCTGGGGGCACCGAGTCTGAGACTATCATAGACGATACCTGCCGCCTTTTGTCTGGGCGCTCTCGAATTGGTTCATGGCCGTCACGATCTAACATGTCGATGTCCTGGTCTTCGGCTTCCACTTGATCCATATTCCGTTTCCCTGTCATGTTCCCTGCGTATAATGAAAGCATTGTACCTGCCGCTTCGAGATCGCGATTAAGCTCTGGCGAGAAGGCGGCGTTACGTGGAGTTGGCGTTTGTTGCACTGTCGTCGGTGTTGGTAAAGGTGTATCGTCATCTCCATCTTCTGTACTGATATCTGGTAAAAACCTGTTTCTCCTTGCACCGAGTTTTTTCGCTATTGCTTTCCTCTGTTTTTTGCCTGCCGCGATCCGTTCTAACTCCTCTCTGGCATGCGGAACTGGGTCGCCGAATTCATCTACTAACTCATGTTGAATACACTCTTTGAGGAATTGTTGCTTGATGAGGTCTCCTTTATGCTTCGACATATCGGCCCCGTTTCTTGTTTCACGCATCTTGATACGGCCATCGCTGCTATTGGCAAGTACATGACAGACAAGCCGGTAGGCTAAGGAGTGTTCGTAACTGCGATCTCTGGCTTTACCTAGTTCAGCGAATTGGGGATATTCATCCCGCCACCAATCCTCTACTTCCTTATGTATCTCTGGATGGAATCTCGATAGCTTGCCAAGGTTTTCTTCTCGCTTAAAGTTCCTGTGGTCAGCACGGATGTCGAGGCATATCATCGCGTGAACGAGATCGAAATGCTTTTCGAAACAGTATAGATGCGCGTACCCAGCGTTGTGGAAGGCGTCAACAATCTCACCGTCCTGATTCATCCGCTCATCAAAGGTAATCCGCGGAAAACCAGATCTAATTGTCTGATTAGGGTCGGGACAGTCATTGAAACGACACCTTTGAGATTGTGCTCCGTATGGGTACCGATCATTAGACTGAGGTGGCACCCAGCCTATCCAGATTGTAAGACCCTGACGAACCTTACCATTTACGACCGGCACTCCGCCTAGTAGCTTTGGAAGCTGAAACTGCTCCTCGTGCTTTTTAGGACCGAAAAGATACCAACGCATTTCTCTAGCAGAGTAGTTCCTGCCCCTTTCGAGTTCACCGAATTCCGTGTATTTAAAAAGGGGCCGGTTGGTCTTGTCCTTTGGACCCCAGCTCTCAGGCTGAGGCAATAGGGGTCCATACCAGTCCCGAGGGTCCGGCCTTTGCTGGTTTTTCCGTGTGACTCGTGGTATTCTGTCGTTCCTCAATGTCACCCCGTTGGGTCCTTTGTCGGGTCGCGTCAAAGGAGGTTGACCAAAAATGAGGTGCACAGAAGGCAACTTACTCGCCCGATATCCCCTTCGGGCCTCGCCATCCTCCGAGTCAATCGAAATTCTCCTGTCGCCTTGGGGTGGCGAAGATTGTTGGATATTCATGGGAGGCGGGGGAGGCATTGTTAACGTACCTTGAGGTAACGTATACCCGGCTTCAGGTACAGTGGGTATAGCATTGGGTACCGAGTACGGAGCTCTTGGTGTTGAATATACACCTTGTGGAGGATACGAAGGTCCTTGTGCAGGATACACAGGTACTTGAATGGAATACGGAAGCCCTTGTACGGGGTACGGAGATGCCTGTACAGGATATGCAGGCCTCTGAATGGGATATGCAGGCCTTTCAACGGGATAGGAAGCCCCCTGTGCTGGGTATGGGGCTCGTACTGCGTCGTATCCTGGGTAGGCATCATAGTTAGTTTGTTGTGGATGATACTGGGTATCATTCAGGGTGTAATTGGTTGGGTCGGGGAAGTTGCTCATGGGAGGATAGATATTACCGCTATTACTGAAATATGTTGTGTCTTGATTATTTTGCCGGAAGCCAATGCCTGTAATGTTATTGTCATTACCTAGGTTTCTCGGATCTATGTATTGTGGTGTAGCTTCGTACACTGGTTGGTCCGCCACAGGAGCTGGTACGGGATCCTGAGTCGGAGGACCGGTTGAATTACCAGGAGCAGCTACATTCTGTGATGAAGGTGGCTCCTGGGACTCGAAGGAAACTCCACCTGTAGGAGCCTCTTGTGGATCGAAGCTAAAAGCCTCGAAGAGGTTCGGCATATGAGCGAAGGGATCCGCAGGCTCCAGGCCAGTGTACTTTGCTTCCGAATGATCCATTGTTGATTACCTAGTCTGCTACTAGACAAAGACCTGAGTTCAAACTTATTTAGACGAAATAGATAGACCTGCTACAATATCGGATAGTCTGTTTAGCGAGAGACGGATACCGAAGCAAAGCAGCGTGTTTCGAGAACACGAGCTGTACGTAATTTTGGTGGAATTCGCTAAACTATTATACACCACATAGGGACAAGGTTTATTCATCTATCGTTACCGATTAAAGGGCCTTGTTCACACAATCACAATTCCATTGATTAAAGACTGTTGTAACAATGCAATTACATTATTAGTAAACAATGAAAACGACAAATACATAAGTGGAATATCTAATCTAACATTTGATGCGTTTAGCAACAGGATCATCAGCGAACTGGAGCCGATCTAGTAATTGGGTCTGAAGAACACCTAATCTAGCATTAGCTTTATTGGCTGGTGAATAGTGGTAACTTGGGTTTGTGATTTATGATTGTGTATAATCAGTAGAGCTCAATGCATTTTCTCAACAGATATGTATGTTCAGAACAGGTCTGTGAATGCGTTGATTTCATCAGGTGAGGGGATTTGAAATAGTTGAGTAGAAATGTAGGCTTACCGGAGGGGACCGATATTCCATATTGCTAATCGAGAGCCAATATTTAGAGGATCGGCTGGTAATAAGTAGTCCAGTTGGATAAAGGATACAGAGTCTTTGTAAGTGCTTATCCTGTTTTGAGTTCATATATTAGAGAAAATAAAACACCCCCTTGGTAGTTCCCACAACAGTATGGACAACTACCCGGATATAGAAACCAGGCGGTGAAATGACAATGTAAAAGTTGTAGTTAGCGTATGTTTACACGATGGTTGTTCACTCGGCTTAGAGAGCGAAATGTTTCGTTACCTCCGATGGAACTTCAATGTTGAATATTCTTGAGCGGTTGCAATTAAAAAAAAATTGTTACAACGTTGTTCATGCAACATGGAAGAACGCAAACTAATGTATTCAGGCTTTCCATGCTGCGACGCCATACAATTCGAGGTTGGATATCCATTGAGGTAGATGTAGTTGTGCGGAAGGACTAAGAAGCGAGGAAATTTTCATTTATAAAAAGCATATTACGGCTTAATAGGTTTCACCGCGTTCCGTACCTATTGGATACATGTATCGAAGTTGGGGGCAACTGGCGGGGGGGTTAAATGTACTTCGCACCTTATTATTTTCGAAACCAACCAATCACTAAAGCTCAGCAAGCACCCTGGCGTTAAAGTACATAGACTGGAGGAAGCAATACAGGTACATACATGTACATGTACATGTAGAGCAGGGACGAGCGTACCTTCGTACCTAAAGCCACAGGGACAACATCAGGGTTCACTTCGACTTCGAATTATTCCACGTTCCCATTTATCCTTTTCATGAGTCTCTTCCAAGTACATATCTACCTTACTTGCAGTGTGAATTGTGCTGCATCGTTATGATACCCTATTTTTATATCTGACCGACCTGTAATTGGTTGGCTTATTTTGTCGTTGCGACAGATCTAGGTAGAGGAGACGTCGCCTCTCCGAAACCATTTGACGTCACGGACCTTGTCTGGTTAGGTAGGGTTCTTTTTGGTTGTTGGATCGCGCGATCCCGCAGTCGGTTGTCAGTTTCGCGCGCTTCTTACCTCCTGTATCGGTTTACCAGAAGTCAACATGGCGCAATTGAGTGCGGACTTACAGGAGAAGCTGAACGAATTAGAGAGGGAGCTGGAGGTAAGCTAGTTTCATTTGCTTGCATCGTTCAATTCATGATGCCCGTGATACCCGGCGGCACGCGGGGTACGAGGCCCAACTTGTCAACACAGCTAGTCCATTGAAAGCGAATTAACAACGATTCTTTATATAGGAAGGCGACATTACAGAGAAGGGGTACGTTCTGTCTCTAGTACGATTATATTATTCCATCAGACTACCCCGTTAACCTGTCATCGGTTCTCGCTACCGCGCTCAATCGTACTAACACATTACGCCATCGGCAGCTTTCAAAAACGACGAACACAACTACTCTCGCAATATCTTGGCCCTGGCGCTCTGACTGACGCGACCGGAGGCTTACGAATACATTTGCCTGATAATGATACCCCTACTACAAGCGATGGGCATAGAGACGCCGCGTACGCCGCCCTAAACACCGCGAACCCTGACCCTGACGACACATACTCTCCTTCAACTATTACATCTCCTGTCGATTGGCGGCCGCAGTCATCCGGGCCACTGAGCTCCGGTCTATCGCATGGTGCCGAACATCCAGCAGGTTTGCTACGGCCGGGTGGCCCCTTAGCTGAGCACCGCCCGGCGTTGAGCCAGCGCGATTCCCTGTTTCTAAATCCTGCTGCTACCTATGCGCAACCCATAGGATCTGACCCTCCCACGCGGTCGGGAACGATGGCTTCGAGAGACTATGCATTCAAACCAGAGCACCAAGGAGGATACGGGCCACAGCCACCAAATCCCTACGAGAGCCGAACTGGCACTATGCTAGATTCCCAAGTCTATTTCTCCGACTTTGCTGGCCAACAATCCTATGAGCAAGGACCCAGTGGCGAATATGGAGGAGGTGTTCACCGATATTCATCTAGTGACGCCTTCTCGCCTACTGCCGCTATGGCTCCGCCTATGCTCACTGCGAACGACTTACCTCCCCCAGAAGCATTAGAATATCAGATGCCCTTGGAGCCGAGAGAAGTGCCATTTGCTATCTATGACCCGCACGATGAAAACACAGCCATGTCCACGTTTGACAATATCGCCGCCGTGCTAAGACACAGGGGACGCACTACCGGGAAACTTCCAGCCTACTGGGTGCTTGACAGCAAAGGGAAGGAGATAGCGTCTATTACTTGGGACAAGCTAGCATCTCGAGCGGAAAAAGTGGCTCAAGTCATTCGAGACAAGAGTTCGCTATACCGTGGTGACCGTGTCGCCCTCATTTATAGGGACTCAGAAATCATCGATTTTGCTATAGCACTCCTAGGTTGCTTTATCGCTGGCGTCGTGGCTGTCCCAATCAACGATCTACAAGACTACCCCAAGCTAAACCTCATCTTAACTTCCACGCAGGCGCATCTAGCATTGACCACCGACAACAACTTGAAGTCGTTTCAGCGAGATATCACTACACAGAAGTTAAATTGGCCCAAGGGAGTCGAATGGTGGAAAACCAATGAATTTGGAAGCTACCATCCGAAAAAGAAGGATGACGTACCCCCTTTATCCGTTCCAGATCTAGCATATATCGAGTTTTCTAGGGCACCAACAGGGGACCTTCGTGGTGTCGTTCTCAGCCACCGCACAATAATGCATCAGATGGCCTGTCTTAGTGCCATAATTCAGGCCGTCCCTACTGGTCATGGCGACACCTTTAATCGCGCCCTTCGCGATAAGAATGGACGTCTAATAGGAGGAGGTGCTAGCAGTGAGATTCTTCTATCATACCTCGACCCTCGCCAAGGTATCGGGATGATCCTCGGTGTCCTTCTCAATGTCTACAGTGGTCATACAACTGTGTGGGTAGAGAACAAGGCGGTGAATTCCCCGGGCCTTTACGCGCATCTCATTACCAAGTATAAGGCCACTCTCATGATTGCCGACTATCCTGGCCTAAGAACCGCTGCTTTTAATTACCAACAAGATCCCATGACAACCCGAAACTTCAAAAAGGGCATGGAACCAAACTTTCAGCATGTCAAACTGTGTCTAATCGACACCTTAACGGTAGATAGTGAATTTCATGAAGTGCTAGCCGATCGGTGGTTACGACCTCTGCGAAACCCTAGGGCCAGAGAAGTCGTTGCGCCGATGCTCTGTTTGCCGGAACATGGAGGCATGGTGATTAGCGTCCGGGACTGGCTAGGTGGCGAAGAACGCATGGGATGTCCATTAAAATTGGATATTGATGCTGAATCGGGTTCCGAAACTGATAAGGAAGAAGAGAAAGATAAGGAAAAGGAGAAGCCGGCGCCATCCAATGGTTTTGGCAGTCTTCTCGGCGGTGGTACAACCACTACAAAGGAACACGACGCAAAGAACGATCTAAGTGAAGTGTTGTTAGACCGAGAGGCGCTGAAGACAAACGAAGTAGTCGTCCTCGCTATAGGCGAAGACGCGCGGAAAAAGGCAGGCACCGAACCCGGCACTGTTCGAGTTGGCGCTTTCGGATATCCTATTCCTGATGCCACACTTGCTATTGTTGATCCTGAGACGGGATTGCTCTCCTCGCCTCATTCTATTGGAGAAATCTGGGTCGATTCTCCGTCTTTATCTGGAGGGTTTTGGGCATTACCCAAACACACAGAACAAATCTTCCACGCTAGACCTTATAAATTCGAACCCGGAGACCCAACACCAACCCCGGTAGAGCCTGAGTTCCTCAGGACTGGCCTCCTTGGGACCGTTATTGAAGGGAAGATTTACGTTCTTGGGCTTTACGAAGATCGGATCCGACAAAAGGTTGAGTGGGTTGAGCATGGCCATGAGATTGCAGAGCATCGATACTTTTTTGTGCAGCATATCGTTGTCAGCATCCTTCGGAACCTGAATAAGCAGGTATTTGACTGTTCCGCATTTGATGTGTTCGTCAACGAGGAGCATCTGCCAATAGTGGTTCTGGAATCCTCGGCGGCTTCAACGGCTCCAGCGACGTCAGGTGCTCCGCCTAGGCAGCTAGACACCGCGTTGTTAGATACGCTCTCAGAAAGGTGCATGGAAGTATTGATGCAGGAACATCATCTAAGGGTCTACTGCGTCATGATTACGGCGCCGAACTCCCTACCTCGAGTGACAAAGAATGGCCGGCGAGAAATAGGGAACATGTTGTGCCGTAGAGAGTTCGACCTTGGCAATCTACCCTGTGTTCACGTCAAATTTGGTGTTGAACATGCGGTATTAAATTTACCTATCGGTGTGGACCCCATGGGTGGTATTTGGTCGCCCACCGCATCAGACGCCCGTGCCGACTTTCTTGGGCCTGCCGACAAGCAATATTCTGGCATTGACAGGCGCGAAGTTGTGATTGACGATCGTACATCGACCCCCTTGAACAACTTCTCCAGTATTACGGATCTCATACAATGGCGAGTAGCACGCCAACCGGAAGAACTCTCTTACTGCACCATTGACGGTAGAGGTAAAGAAGGAAAAGGTATCACGTGGAAGAAGTTCGACACTAAAGTTGCCGCTGTGGCTCTGTATCTCCGTAACAAGGCTAAGATACGGCCGCGCGACCACGTCATGCTGATGTATACGCACTCTGAAGACTACGTCTTTGCCGTCCACGCATGCATTAACCTTGGTGCTGTAATTATCCCGACTGCGCCAATGGATGAACGGCGTCTCAACGAAGATGTGCCAGCCTTCCTCCATCTTATCAATGATTATGGAATCAAGGCTGTCCTTGTCAATAGTGAGGTGGATCACCTCCTCAAGTCGAAATCTGTCTCTCAGCACGTCAAACAATCTGCTCAGTTCCTCAAGATCACTGTTCCCAGCGTGTTTAACACCTCCAAGCCACCAAAACAGAACAACGGTCTGCGAGACCTTGGAATTACCGTTGATCCTGCCTGGATACAACCCGGATACCCGGTTATAATATGGGCATACTGGACGCCAGATCAACGTAGAATTTCAGTACAACTTGGACACGACACCATTCTGGGGATGTGCAAGGTCCAAAAAGAAACTTGTCAAATGACAAGCTCTAGGCCGGTGCTAGGCTGCGTCAGAAGCACCACTGGTTTAGGTTTCATTCACTCATGTCTAATGGGTATTTATATAGGTACACCCACTTACCTGCTCTCACCGGTGGAATTCGCGCAGAACCCAATCTCGCTCTTCTTGACTCTTAGTCGCTACAAGATTAAGGACACATACGCCACACCCCAGATGCTCGACCATGCCATGAACACAATGCCCGGCAAAGGTTTCACTTTACACGAATTAAAGAACATGATGATATCCGCCGATGGCAGGCCACGAGTCGACGTATTCCAGAAGGTCCGACTTCATTTCGCGGCTACTGGCCTCGATAGAACGGCCATTAATACAGTGTATTCGCATGTGCTGAACCCTATGATTGCGTCGAGATCATATATGTGTATCGAGCCGATCGAGCTTTGGCTAGACCAGCGGGCTCTACGCAGAGGGCTGGTTGTCCCCGTAGATCCCGACACAGATCCAAAGGCTCTATTGGTCCAGGACTCCGGTATGGTACCAGTCTCTACTCAAATTGCCATTGTAAATCCTGAGAGTCGACTCCTTTGCGCAGACGGGGAGTATGGCGAGATCTGGGTTGATTCGGAAGCCTGCGTGAAAGCGTTCTATGGGTCCAGAGATCCCTTTGACGCTGAACGTTTTGATGGGCGTACTATTGATGGCGACCCCAATATCAGTTATGTCCGGACTGGTGACCTTGGCTTCCTGCATAGCGTCAGTCGACCAATAGGGCCAGGCGGTGCTCAAGTTGACATGCAAGTTCTATTCGTACTTGGCAACATTGGTGAAACCTTTGAGATTAACGGTTTGAGCCATTTCCCAATGGATATAGAGGCTTCAGTGGAAAGATCTCATCGAAACATCGTACCCGGTGGCTGGTGAGTTCAAATTCCCTAGAGCAATTCGTCACAGCTGACAGAAGATCTAGCGCTATCTTCCAAGCAGGTGGTCTCGTAGTCGTCCTCGTTGAAGTATCACGCAAGGCATATCTTGCATCCATTGTTCCAGTTATTGTCAATGCTATCCTAAACGAGCACCAGATAGTTGTTGATATAGTCGCCTTTGTGAACAAAGGTGATTTCCCCCGTAGTCGTCTTGGAGAGAAGCAACGTGGCAAAATTTTAGCCAGCTGGGTAACTCGCAAGATGCGTACAGTTGCTCAGT
Source organism: Hypoxylon sp. EC38 (assembly GCA_002120335.1). Classification (NCBI taxonomy): domain Eukaryota; kingdom Fungi; phylum Ascomycota; class Sordariomycetes; order Xylariales; family Hypoxylaceae; genus Hypoxylon; species Hypoxylon sp. EC38. The sequence continues at coordinate 362,712 of KZ111254.1, read as the reverse complement.
TCGCAATTCGCGATCCGGACTCCGGAAGTATAGAAGGCGGTGATGGCGCAGGAGATAACCACCGCGCTAGTGTTGGAAGTGTCCGAAGCAGCAATGCACCCGGTGCTAGCTCCCTGAGGAATATGGAACACGCGCCGCAAATACTGGAGCAAGAAGAATTGGACCATCAAATGAACAAGATGTCGGCCTTACCCCAACCAGCCGAGCTTGCTGCCAACAGTAGAGCGCCGAGTATGGGTGCCTCAATACCCCGTCCAAGTACGAACAGTGGTTTCGGACTAGCCGATGTTGACCGCTATGGCGAAGGACCTGCGCCACCGAGACAACAGCCTCAGCCCCCACAGATCCGCCTACCGAGCGTCGACGGGCGTGAGTTGGCAAACGAGAATATGTGGACCAGTGAGCCAGGTGCAAGTCGGGGCCAGCCCTCTACAGAAGATGACGAGTGGCAACGGGAAGCCCTGATGCATATGAATTTGGCCAACCAGATGCCGAGGCAAGACTAGTGGTCTGCTGCCTCGGAACGGAGGGCTTTTTACTGGTCGGCAAGAGGAATAAGAGCAGGCGCCGCACATGACCGTCCTTGGGGACAAGTACCCCGATGATGAGTGTATGATGTGTTGACGCGGATCGGCTTGGAGTTAACTTGGTCTACTAAGGGGGGGGGGGGGGGGGTCCAGGATAATCATTGTGTTTTCGAACAGCGTCAACGTATCACGTTTACTAGCATGGGTTTCCTGTACTGTTATTGACGTATCATGGAATGGAGAAGCGTGAACAGCTTTATCCTATGCATTGAAGTGGTGCTTGAAGAGTCTACATAATCTAAGTACGTTATAAATACATGTATCGCTGTTCTCAATCTATCATGTCCCCGAAAACAAAGATGGTCCGTGTTGAATTAGAATTCATCACAATTCTCTATTTGTATCAAGACATCAGAATCAGTTATTAGTCGGCTACCTAATATTACTGCCGACTTCCGGCCGGAGAGGGATGAACAACGAAACCACAAAGCACACCAACAGACTTCCAATGTGTCGGCCCTATTACCCCTAGAGAAGATAGGATTGGTGTTTATACTATTACACACCTCCGGGCCCAGCTTAGCTGCTGTACGGCTATCCTGCGTAGGAAATTTAGCTCATTGATAGACTGGCCTAATTGGTACTATGTCCACTTAGACTGTGAAATCTCTAGGGAGTCTAGATAGCTGGAGACTCACCCTCTGTAGACCACCACAGATGCCTTCTCCAGCACGATGTCTTCCGTGGGCTTTTCCTCGGTGCGCTTCACTAACGCACCGAAGACGCAATAAGCGATGTCCCCAGGCTGCCCAGCTTGTTTCGTGTGCTCCCCTAACTCTTCGCTCGCTAATTCATCGGCGTAGGCTGTATGACCTTCCAATGGTCCTCGAAAGCCCGTTCTGACTTCAAAGATATCTCGAGAACGTCTCAAATCCGTGTTCAGTTCTAAGGCATCTTTGCATAATTTGGCTAAGAGTTTCTTGCCCTTATCTTCTGCACCCGGTTTTATCGCTACCGGTTGGAGAAATGACCATATCGTATCCATCGCTCTACATGCGATGGTCGGGTTGGCACCAAAGAATGATCCACACTTGATTGATGCAGATCGCCAGTCTATGAATTCCTTCAGATTTTCTAGAGAAGTCTAAGCAATATGCTCGCAACGTGGGAGTAAGACTTCTTACCTTTGGGGATGTTATTATGTAATAAAAATTCGACATATTCCAGACTAGAATGGAGGTCGTCTAGCTCTTGTGAGCCTCCCGGTCCAAAGAGCCGTCGCGAAAAAATCAATTCCCAGAGAATGCTGAATACCAAGCCGCAGAGTCGGTTTACGGAGTATTTCTTCCGCCATACTTCATCCCTGAACGGACTAAATATAGCATGCTGTTGCCTGTCCATAGAAATTTGTGACTTGGCAATGGGAGACTGCGTATTGAACGTCGACTTGACAAACTTGAAGATGAGGGAACGCAGAGAGGCAAACTTCTGGATAGCAACATTATCGAGAATATGGTCCGGCGCTTCCTTTATCAACATAGCGCGCAGCTTCCCAAGTTTCTGCTTCTCTTGGGCCGATTCGGACTTCATCTTGTCAAGTTGCTCATGTAGAGAGGTAATCTGCTCAGTCTGCCCTTGAATGGTCTGCAAGTAATTATTTCTCTCGTGGTTGGCGGCATAGTTCTCATTGGAGTCCGTCGATTCATGCTCAGACTATTCCACGTATTAATAGACTGGTACGTCATATTCAATCGAGATACTCACGTCCTTTGATTGTTGCGCTGCTATTAGGGTACTGATCACATCTTTCACTTCAGCCTCAACGATTGATCGTATAGATTCTTTCATTTCAGCCTTAAAGATTGAACGTATAGATTCTCCCACATCTGATAGATGTTGCTGGAGGATAGTCTGAAGGTGGTCATGGTTAACCGAGATGTCTGGTGGTGGGTTTGATATATTCACACGTCCTGAAGAATCCTCAGGCTTTGTGCGTTTCATTAATGTAGAAGATTGACTCATGGGGGGCAGGATTTGTCGTTCTTGCGATAAGGATATGGGTAGGTATGATATTAGGTGTAATACCAAGTGTTGAAGAGACTCTGGGAGTTGAAGTAGTTATTAGCACTCAGACCAACATTGGATGTTATATCCAGAACACTAGAGCCTGCCAAGGCATGGAAGGCTGACTGTCTAGATCCATGTTGTTTCAAGTCAATTCTTTTCCATACATGGACTCAGAATGTAAAGTGAGTCTTCCGCTAGGTACAAAGCTGCAATTTCCCATATAAGGTAAGCCGAGGCCTTGCCGTTTGCCAGAAAGAACCGGGGTAGGACAGTTGAGAGAAATTTGGACTCGAAGTTCAGTAACCTGCCGCTAGGTTGACGGAAATGGAACAATTGTTCAGGACTAGCACTTTCGTTTGTCGCAGTCCTCGTAGGAAACCGCTCCTATTGGCTACTGACCGAGGCAGGTAGGCATTAAAATACCTGCATTGCGGTGACTTGCATTTTAAAGTGACAGCTCACAAGATCTTAGACCTATGTGCCCGAGACTCCGCAAACACCCCTTTGAGAAATACATGCATTGATCCCTGGTCTACATATACCAATACGAGATTTTGCAAACAGCCTCCAATAATACCGTTCTAGCTAATGAAAGAACTTTGTAGAAATAATCTATCTATATCGGAACATTTGGATCACGGACAACATTGAAGGAAATTGGCAGCAAACAACGGGAAAGCCAAAGTTGTATCGGGCTGCGGAAGACATGGCCGTTTGTACAGCGGCAAGCGGATAGATACGCATATGGGCCTGAATAGCCTCACATAGCTAGCGAAGAAGAAAGAAGCATTTTAAATTAATCTATTTGCCTAAAAAGGGGAGTAGGGAGGTACTCAGACATTTCAGGCCAAGCCGATTTGTTGACTGTCTTCAGTGAGATATATAGAGCTTGCGGATCGGTATATCTTGTGGCGTCCGTTAGACGAAGGCCAGACTCAACACCCACCACCTCCTTCTTTCTATCTCTTGCTCTATCCCCACTGTTGTCAAGTATCACCTGAAGCATCGGCTACGATGGCAAACCGTGCGCTCGACATCCTCCTAAATGCTCTAAACGAGCATGCTATTGCGTCAGAGTCCGATGACCGCATCATCATTGCCCTCGACTTTGGGACAACCTTCTCAGGCATTGCTTATGCTTTCAACAGCCCTGGCAAAAAGCCTGAAGTGAATCCAATCCTTGACTGGCCAGGTGAGGCCACATTCTATTTTTGATTCGTTTACTCGTCCTTCTTGTTCATGTTGTAAGAGAGCATGCTGGTTTGTAAGTGATATTAATCGATACACTAGGTCTGGAAGGTCATAGACAGCCAAAAGTGCCGACGTTAATATCCTACGATCCCCATGACTCCACTAAGTTCAAATGGGGAGGCCAAATCGACTGGCGGAGCGAGGCAGTCCAGGGCGTGAAGTTACTCCTTGACCCTGACCAGCCGCAACCGATCTATCTCCCAACGAACAACACCAAGGGCGAACTCAAGAAGCTTCCCAAAGATCCTGTGGATATAGCCGCGGACTTCATTGGAGCCATATACAAGCATGCTCTTTCGAAGATCGAGTCAGCTGCTGTCAAGGATTACTTCGAGTTTTGCCAGAAACAGTTCGTCCTTAGCGTCCCAGCGGTATGGTCTGACAAGGCAAAGGATAGAACTCTCCGGGTAAGTAACAGGATCATATAAATTCAGTAACAGACAAATGTTGGTCTAATAATATACCAGGCTGCCAAACAAGCTGGGATTCACCCCGTGGTGTTAATCAAGGAGCCCGAAGCAGCAGCTCTTTACACACTACACGTCCATCAACGGGCACTCAACGTAAGTGTCGCTTCGGACCATGTATACTTTACTACGACCTAGATATGCTAAGTTGTTATCCCTTTTCAGGTTGGCGATGCCTTTGTGGTTTGTGACGCTGGTGGGGGTACGGTTGATCTCATCACCTATGAGGTTACTAATTTGTCGCCGGCCCTTGAGCTAGTGGAAGTCGTCCCAGGCTCTGGTAAGCTATTACTACAACTTATTTGCTAGTGTAACCTGACGCGGGATTGCAGGTGGTATGGCCGGATCTCTCGGGCTGAACAAGCGATTCACGGAGGCTGTTCAGAACCTCGTGGGAGACGAGCAATGGATAAAGCTTAAGAAGGGTGTGGGATGGTCGAAGGCTCTGAACGAGTGGGAAAAGATAATCAAGACGGGATTCCAAGGCGACCTCGATGAAGAATACTTTGTTTCATTCCCTCAAGCAAAACTAGAAGACAACCCTGAGGAGAATCTCATTGGCAATTGCTGGACCATGTCTGGGAGGGATGTGCAGGAAATCTTTGACCCTCTAGTCAATGACATTCTTCGACTGATCGATGACCAAATCAAAAGCGCTCTATTGAAACGGCAAGGGGAGGGCCTGAAAGTAGGTTGGCCATCCAATCAGGAGTCTCATCTGATGCTGATCGCTGTACAGGGAATTTTCCTAGTTGGTGGCTTCGGATCAAGTCAATATCTAAAGTCTTGCATCGAGAGAGCAGTTCCCAATATCCAGGTTTGTGGTTCCTGAAATGACAATGTAGCGATCTTACTTACCTAAGTATCTTCTAGGTCATCCAACCCGATGATGCGTGGGCAGCCATCGTGAAGTGAGCATATCAGACAAAAACCCATAATCAAAGCTAATATTCTCCAGGGGCGCCGTTCTAAGCCGAATCCCCCAACAGGCGACAGTCACCTCGACCCAGGCTGTTCGACATTACGGTGTCTGTGCATACTTCGTATACGAGCCGACAACCGATAGAGGCCAGCCCACGAAGTTCTTCCCCGACGATGATACTACGCGTGTGCTGAGGGCAAGTCACCGTTACTAGGTACTTAATATGAATGGAAATTGACTGACCTGGCGGGCTTTTATATAGAACACATGGTACATTTACGCCGGAGAGGACCTAAAACGTGATAAGAAAATCAAGTTTCCTTTCTGCAGAAATATCGATGCCGACGACTATACCGATGACGACTTCATACTCAATGATGATTTGCTCAGTTCGGATAGAACATCAGCGCCGACGCACCCCGCTCATGACACGAAAGTCAACTGTACCTTGACAACCGACTTATCCCAAGTCGATAAGTCTATTTTCAAGACACGCAGAGGCGTAGATGGTAAAACCTATTATCGGGTTACGTATGATCTGGTGATATCCACTACTGCTGCTAATATGAAGTTTTCCTTTGAGATCGGGGGAAAGCAGATGGGCAGTGTGGAAGCAACATACGAGTAAGAAAGGTTTCCACAGAAGATTCATATCTCTCTCTTAGTGCACCAATAAAAGTGCGATGTTGAGGTTTCTACAGAGCAGAAGTGGTTATTTATATCGCAAGCATGATAATAAACTATTCTCGATAGGCACGGAAAAATAGTATGAAATCATGGATCCGGTCAGATAACTCTGAATCCCCATTATATTGACAGGTAGATAGATAATATGACACTAACTAGGCCAAACAAATTTTCACTGTCATGATCTCGCCATTCTCAAATACATGATTGGCTTTTTACGAACCTCCCGCACTCATAGCTTAACATTCTTCTCGGTCGCGGCCTTGATAGCGGCACCGAGTTCCGGGTTAACCTTGGTGAACATGTCATAGGTCCGGTTCCGGGTGTCGACGTGTGCGCCACACAAGTGGACCGACACGTTGTGGACGAAGTTCTCCTGCTGGCCTGGGGTTCGGCCGAGGACCTTCCACAGACCATTGGCCTGCTCGTAGTCGTGAGGTTGAATTTCATCGAAGAGGTCGCTCACGGCCGCACCGGCCCACTTCTCATGGGGGTTTACAGGCTTGATAGTTTGGTAAGTCAAGGCCCGGTAGCTGCTGGGGTAGTTGGGGTTGGCGCCATAATTCCCATTCACGGACATGGCACCGTCACGCTGGAAGGGGTTGAAGGCACGAAGAGGTGCGTTTACAGGGATTTGTTGGTAGTTGACCCCGAGTCTGTGTCTGTGGGTATCAGGGTAGGAGAACAGACGAGACTGGAGGACGGGGTCCGCCGACGGCTCAACGCCAGGGACAAGGTGGGATGGCGAAAATGCGACTTGCTCAATTTCGGCGAAGTAGTTCTCCACGTTCTTATTGAGAGTCAACTTGCCGAAGCGTCGCAGAGGCACCTCAGCCTGCGGCCAGACCTTGGTCAAGTCAAAGATATTCCACTTGAACTTTTCGGCCTGCTCTGGCGTTAAGACCTGGACGTAGACTGTCCAGCTAGGGTACTCGCCCCTCTGGATAGCCTCGAAGAGATCTTGGGTGGCATGGTCGGGGTTCTCAGAAGCCAGCCTACCAGCCTCTTCATTTGTGAGAGTTTTGCTTCCTTGGTCAGTCTTCAGGTGAACCTGAACGTAGACGAAAGAGCCGTCAGGCTTCGTCCACTTGTGGGTATGCCCAGAGTAACCGTTCATGTGCCGGTAGGAATATGGAGTTCCTCTGTCGGAGAAGAGGTGCATGACCTGGTGGACAGACTCTTGGTGGGTTGACTGTAAGGGTTGGTGTTAGAAACCGCTCATTCTCTCATTTTTTGTGTATGTTTTTATTCGATATTTGAGAAATATACGTACCAGGTAGTCCCAGAACATGGTAGCATCCTTTAGGTTGGTCTGAGGGTTACGCTTCTGAGTGTGGATGAACAATGGGAAGTTGGTGGGATCTCGGAGGAAGAAAATAGGAGTGTTGTTGTAGACCCAATCCCAGTTTCCCTCTTGTGTATAGAACTTAATAGCAAACCCTAAGATTCTTAATTAATACTTGTTGTGTATAGTTATTTAGAAGAACGGATATCATACCTCGGGGATCCCTAGCACTGTCGGCCGAACCCTTCTCACCACCTACAGTAGAGAAGCGAATAACAAGGGGAGTCTTCTTGCCGACGCCAGTCAACATATCAATAGAGGTAATGTCGCTGATATCGTCGGTAAGTTCGAACTCGCCATAAGCGCCAGCTCCCTTAGCATGAACAACACGCTCGGGGATTCGCTCTCGGTCAAAGTGGGCGAGAAGGTCAATCAGGTGGAAGTCCTGAAGTAGTAGGGGACCATGAGTGCCGACTCGCTGCCACTTGGAAGGATTCTCAATGGGGTAGCCATTGGAGGTAGTGTACACAGGCTTCTCATTGTACCTGAAGGTAGAGGCGGGCTTCTCGTTGGCAACCATGATTGGGATTTAGGGATTTGTAATAGACGTAAGACAATTGTACAACGTTAACAAATATATAGTATTGAGTTTGGATATCTACGATAGCAGGCTATCCCGAGCTCAGGGGCTACCGAGGCTGTGAAATAAGTTGATGTACTACCTGTATAAGAAGCCTCTTGGAAAAATAGAGCTTCTACGCAGGTATGGGGGCAGATAGGAAGCTGGGCTGGTGCAACCGGAGGGAACGGAAGATTTGAATCGAGCTGGAAAAGAGGAGGGCAAACAGATATAAATACCTGACCTACTACATACATACCTTGTCTCACCTGGGCTTTGTTAAGACCAAACATGCCCGAAGGTACATTGGACATTGAAAGGTTTCAACATACATGTCGAACCCCTCCTTGCGATTCGCACGACTCCAACTATCCATCTGACCAACTGACCACTTACATAGCGGCTTGGGTGCTTGTCGTGCTCTCTCTGCAGCATGACCGCAAATGGGGGATTGATGAAAGCCAGGGAGCTAGGGAGAAGAAAGGCCAGGTCTGGGTGGACGGGCAGAACGGGAGATGCTTCAAGTCTGGTAAGCCACTACGTAAGTGCAGAAAGTGGGGTAAATCTCTACAAGAGACCCGACCAATGAGACAATTGCTAATTGTGAGCTTGACCTTAACCCCCGCTATTTACCGGCATCTCTCCGACGCTTTCTTGCTTTAATGACTACATTGTATGTATCAAAATCCACTTATACTAACGAGGCATGAACTTCAACCGTACCTATCCACGTCCTTATGTTGCTACTTTACTTAATGATACTTTTTAATTTATAAAATATAATCGGTCATCGTCAATGGAATCTGGAATTAGCTCGGCTTACTCTCGGTCTTTTGCGTTTTTTTTTCTCTAAGGGAAACCATCTGCGTCTAACCCGGTACAAACTTGCATGTCATGTCGTGTCGTACATAGGTACGCGACGCGTATAAATCCTATTGCCTGCTACTACATATGTATGTACGCCCACGCCCAAGTTTGCGGGAGAAACCTAAAACGCCACTCAAACTGCGCAGAGACCGAACCGCCCTAGATATTATTAATGAGAGCCTCCTGATTACACGAAACCAATTCCTCATCCCTTTTTTTGAAGATCAAAGAAAGAACCCTAGTGGCAACTGTTCGAGCCCGTGGAAACTTATTAACATCAGAGCAGTTACCGCTAGAAAACGACAATGTAGGATCCTAAGCAGTTTTCAGTCACTTTAGTGTATTTTACCGGCAGGTAATAGTGAGTTGTCAAGCCGTTTTTCGATCGGACCATCCTATCCCACCAATATCTCAACCAACCCCTCCATTACATGTATGTAGTAGACAAGGTATGACACTAGTACCTAGGTGCTACATGGAAATCTTCGGCAATCCAAACCGCCTCATTGAACCGTACGCTCTTTAGGTTGTCGCTTACTGTAGCTACCTTCATCCCTTTGGAAAACTTACGGAGGCCTCCGAGAAGAGAGTAACTCGCGCTTCGGTCCATATCCTACTTCCAGCCAAGAGGCTTAATAGGTCCATGACATCATTTAGTCTTTATAATCGCGCAATGGAAACTGATCCATGCGGTATCTGTGTACATAGAGTGGAACAAATTTGCTTTCCTGAAAAGGAGGGTGGTTTTCTGCATGTATGGCTAATACTTTTTCACCGACTCATTGTCTACCTACATGTAGGTGCCTTTGTAATTCCTAATCACCTCGGATTAATACTGTAAAATCATAACAAGATGGGAACGGCCGCTCTTAAAATTTCAAATAAATAGAGATACCTAGGAATTTTCATTTATGAGCGACATGGACGGATAGGTGAAGTCTGATTTCCTCGTCAGTCGCTACGCGCCCACGTCTTTTTTCCCACTTCCCATTATCAACGAGGTGCATTTCGACCTTTCCCCACAAGAACCAGATTGACGCGGGGTCTCGTGGCAGCGTGGTCGGGCAATTAGCTAAGTGGGGCCGAGATTTCGCAGTGCCGCTCTACCAAGATAAACTGCTGCTGGAAATCTATCGTAGCTAGCTAATCGGGGTAACATCTGCCTTAAGGTGGATTCCCACGTACCTACCTAAACTGCTAAGTGCAATATCGACTCATATCCCGAGCAAACTATCCGCCGCTAATAATTGCCAAATCCTACCTTCTCTTTGATTCTGGCGCCCACGTGATGGCTAGGATCTTTTCTTGGGTATTTACGGTCTAGATGATGGTGATGAAAGCGGAAGCTCCTATATCGGCACTGTCTTCTACTCACTAGTCTTGGTGAAAGTTGCATGCCTTGATACTCATCTCAGCTTAGCTCTCTGCACCGGACGCGTCACAACGTTTCCAAATATAGCACTGTAGCAGTAGTATGGATCAAGCCCAAAGTATATGACGGCATATACTTATCTATATAGTATCCAGGCACAACAATTGGGATTGCCCTTATTCTAATAGTCTCGGTCCTAAGGCAACGTCTTCGGTGCTAGTTTCTTGTCTCCTGCAACCTGTTCTAGCTACAGCGAGCCTAGTGCGCTTCTTGCTGTAAATGAAGTGAGCGACGTTGTATGGATGCTTTGATATTGGAACGAGTTTAAGAATCTGGTCACTAAATATAAAGACCATCCCTCAATAAATTCAACCCAATATTACATAATAACGACAATTCGTATCATTGAACGCGGACAACGCGTATCTATAGTAATTAAATATATCTAATGTAACGACTGAATAGGGAGCCCGACTCCTAACTTGATATCATTCGACCCTGGCTATCGGCTCTCTAGATCCCACCTGTCCTTCTATCTTCCGTGAGAGAGCACTTATTAAAGAGCTTAGGGTTTCATTGTTGCTGTATATATAACCTGACATCCCACGTCAGGCCAACTCAGGGGACCTGTACCATTCATAGACACCCGAATTGATGCACACGTATCTTGATATTCTTCATCGATCTTGACATTCATCGTTCTTGCCTGCTCTGCCCCCTTGGGCCCTCCCCATCAGAAAAAAGTCCAACAGAACGCCTTTTGCTCCCAAGCGAAGGATCCACAACACCTTGTGGCCCTATCTACCCGACTTGCCGGAGCTGTCTACCCAAGACCGGACGGATTGCGATATCGATAAAAAATAGTTGAGGTTCTAAGGTGGATCCTGTTGGCAGCGTTTATGTTGATACGGTCGGAACTATAAATGTTGTACAGGAGGAACGCTTTGTGTGAGGTCGAGACATTTAGTCCTGCGACACGGTTTGCTATGTCGTGTTAGTCAAAGTCTCTTAACCGTGAGACTCGCGTCAAGGTGCAACTTTGTGGAACACTAGCTGAACCTCGAGAAACCGAGATGTATAATGGAAATAGATGGCGACTTACCACTAACCAATCCATGCCTTCATTGACACCGCTTCCATCGACCGCCGAGCACGCGACAATGCTCCAGTTTCGATCCCTCAACTCACCCAGCCGCAACGCCTCGGAGATCTCGCCCGCTCCCTTAGCACCGGGCTGGTCCTGCTTGTTGGCGAATACCAGAAGCGCTGCGTCCCTTAGCTCTTCCTCATTGAGCATAGCAGCTAGCTCTTCGGCCGCCGTCTGCAGTCGCTCGATATCTGTGCTGTCGACAACGAAGATGACGGCCGCTGTGTTCGCGTAATAACACCGCCAGTACGGCCGAATAGAAGTCTGTCCACCCAGGTCCCACACATTAAAATTTAGGTTCTTGTATGTTACTGATTCGACGTTGAACCCGATCGTTGGAATCGTCGTTACTACTTCGCCTATCTACAGACTTGGCTGTTAGTCTTCGATTCAATAAATTCTCAAGCCCATTCAGAGGAGCGGGACTCTAAGGCGGTAGGTGGGTAAAATATATTGCAAATAAATGACCGACCTTCAGTCTGTATAATAATGTGGTTTTACCCGCGTTATCCTGCGCAAGATCATGAATCAGCTCCTTCCGCTCCGCCACTGAGAAAGCTGGAACAGGGGGTTGCAGTAAGCTCGTACAAGACCTAGGATTAAGATTCTTATCTCCTTCTTCGCCCATAGAAGGCTAGACAGCCAGGATACGCTCTGACCCATCTTGAGTATCTCGTATGTATTGTCCACGAGGAGCTCGGCGCTCTTCCCTCAAAGGAATATGTAGAATAGCGACGCGATTGGATCGGGTTACTACCTTACAACTGTCCTAAACTATGGAGATTAAATAAAGCCGAATTCTAAAGTAATCTTCAGTCGTCAAAAGGAAATAAATTCATAAACGCGTAAAGAAGACGGGGTAATTGTCGATAGAAGGTTGTTGTCTTTGTTTTTGTATAGTACTTGGTCTTGTCGAGCTTCAGGTTCGCTTTGAAATCTTGCGCAGGACCACTCAAGATTGGCTTTCCTAATAAGCAAGGGTCCCGTTTCCAAGGTTTAGGGAGGCCGCCACAAGCCTACGCTAATCGCCTTGGCATCCGTTTTTGATGGCAGGTGTACTCCAGCCGGCAGACAGTCTACCTGGTCAAAGCTTATCTCTTATCGGAATTACAGTCTGACTTTGCGTTTGACTCTGCATCTTTGACTTTGCAGATCACGTGCAAAGTACAAGTTACTTCCTAAAGCTAACCGCACGCACAATTTGGATTGGGGCTGCAAAACCCTCGCATCAACCAAAATTTCAGCCCGCTTCTGATTTGACCTACTGCTCCACCCTCCTTCAACACGAAGAAAGATCACGAACAACTCGACATTCGGATCAGCACAAGCAGTCAAGATGCCGGTATGTATTGTCTCTCTTCAAAAGTGATGGTTTTTGGTATATATGGAAGATCTCGACATTCAATTCTTACGATTCTATGTTGAAGACGAATGCGACAATGCTTCGATTCTTACCTGGATGACTATGTATACTTCTGAGAATAACACACAGCTAACGCAAATTCCTATCCACAGAGCCACAAGTCTTTCCGAACGAAGCAGAAGCTCGCCAAGGCGCAGAAGCAGAACCGGCCTATTCCTCAATGGATTCGTCTCCGCACTGGTAACACCATCAGGTACGATTATTCCCAGACGAACCCTTCGCAAGAATCTCGATCCCAAGATATACATTTCAAAGACGCCCAACATTTTAATACAAGGAGAGCCGGAATACAGAGACTAACTGGATATATAGATACAACGCCAAGCGGAGGCACTGGCGCAAGACCCGTCTCGGCATCTAGATGCCTTCTCCAGTCTCCATTTGCATCGGCTACATCTGTTCTGGGGAACCTACCGAATGCGACATGTCATCATCACGAAATTGGCGATTAGGCGATCTTTAGGGGACGGAACTAGCAGTGGATGATCAACATCCTTGACATCGTCTTGGTGGACTTGTTCCAGGCAGAAAAATGGTATCCATGTAGAGGGGAACGCATGATGCTGCGGGCGAATCGGTTTTCTTCAAGGCTTATCATTCAAGAGTTGCATGGTACCGGATATAGGGAATGAATCAATACGATTGCGAAAATTAACCACGACGCGTTTGTGCTACAGCGAACTTGCACATATGTGATAAACATCAGTTTACTGCTGACTACGTATTCTATGCCTTGTACTACGATTTGACGACAACAGCCATGAGATACGAGAAATCAAGTCGAAGGGGAATCAGTTCATGCTTATAATACCCACACCTTACCAGACCTCAGATGTCGGCACCGCCTCACTCGCGCTCAACTTCGTATCCCCTCTCGGCCTCATTTTTCCAATCTAATCTACCATATCCAAAAGAGTCCTCGTAGTCTATCCATTTTTGGCTAACTGTAGAAGTCACCAGGGATGTCAACGACGATGTGCTCACTTGCGAGGTCTATGATAAGAACCAGAGACAAATTCTAAAGATTCTAGATGCCGGAACCATACGATATCCAACCAAGGACAATCCCTTGATTTGTCCAATATTTTTTGTAAATTTGGGCGAGAGGATCTGAAGAGGCTGTCGTTGGTTGAACCTAGGATCTAGTGTTTGGTCATCTCGTCAAGGCGTGGTGAAGGCAGTAAGTTTGTTAGATGTCGTCAATGCTCCAATTCTCATGTAATGCCAACAGTATCCCAGTTTTTCAAACGCATAATTATGGCATACTCAAAGCAACATATCATAACTAATATCGGAAATGAGGCACAGGACTAGCAGGAAACAAGCATGATCTAGGAAGGGTGGATGTCACGCCATGGACGGGTTCTAATAATAAGGTCCGTCATGATGGTTGTGAAGTCAGAGTGAGACGTCAATGGAGAACAGCAGCAACAGCATTGTAATAAATCGATAGGGTGGCGAGAAATCGACGACGAGTGAGCTGAAAAGGGGGAGTCGGAGGGATAATTAATGGTGACCAGTGTTAGTAATATTGGTGTGTGATCAAGAAGATCCCAAGGGAGAACGTACGCATTAGCAACTACTTATGAGGTTACTTTTTAATAGACTGTAGTAATGTTCTCTAAGGAAACGTGTCTACTGATGTTGATGGTGTTCTCAAGTGATATATAGAAAGCTTACATGAATCAAGAGTGGCTACTTGGGAAGGGTTCTATATGGTTCTACACGGGAGTCTCTAATGTTCTATACCTCATGGGCATGCTGAAGGATTCACATCACGAAATTCACTAGAAGGTGGTCACAAAATGATCAATTGCATAACTATCAGAATGCAGAGCCTAATCTCTTGAGAAAAAAGTAAACGCCTGTCTCGTATTCTGCACTCATCCCTTATGCGGATGTGGCTCTCGTCCCATTCTCTATGCCGGACAGGGGTAGATACCTGACAATGTACCATACCCGTTCCGATTATGAATTTACCCATCTATAATAACATGCTAATTTGTGATGGGGTGAATGATCACCATTTACACCATAAGTGTGAAGAAGGTCTGTTCCATCTTCACTCGTCTTTTTCCCCAGATCTCAATGGAATCTGGCAAGATGTAAGGGACCGAAAGAGACGACGAGAGCCAAGGTGACCAGGATGGAGGTGAGGCGCTTATCGGTCCTCAGCCCATTCATTCTCGCGACGAATTTGCTCCTCCTCCTCAGGGGTGAAGTCGTTCGTGATGTTGAACGTCTTGCGGATCTCCTCGGGAGACTTGCCCTTGATCATGTTGGCAACAGTCTTGCAACCAACATCCAAGAGAGCCTTGATGTCGAGATAGTTGGATGCCTATTGAGAGAGAATCAAGTTAGTAAACGATGTGGCAAATATGAGGGAGAGTCGTATATGGGTTAGACGTACAAGGATGATCTCGAACAACATCTCCTGGTCGACCTGCATGAACTTCTGATCCCACTCATCAATGTCGGTAGTCTTCTTCCGGTTGTCGGACTCGTCCTCATTCGTGGCGGGGGGGTCGTTGCGATGATGCTCGCACCACTCAATGACCTTGCGGAGGACAGGCTCGGTGACCTAGAGTAAATTTACAATTAGTATCGCGTAAACTTTGCAACTATAAATGATGGTGGTGCCTTGAGAGATATGACTTACGTTGGGAATAGGGATAGTCTGGCCATCGGCGTTGGGACCAAGATCCTCAAGCATGTTCTTGATCAGGAGCGATCGCTCCGCAACGGCCTTCTCTGCGAAACATGTAAGTAGTGTATCATATGAAATGATATGAATGAATACTTACCAACATCAATCTTGATGCCGTCGTTGGACTGAAGGCGGATGTAATCCGCTGCGGGAGGTGCCTCGGTGTCAACCATGTTGTCGGGTTAGTGATGGCGTTCTGTAATTGAGGATGGGTATGCGATCGCAGGATATTCAGTCGGCGAGATGTGTCGAAGAAACTGCAGATGTTTTAGATTAATGTGGGCGTGTATGTAGTATTGTGAAGTGGTATGTTGTGTGTGAAGAGAGAAGTTATTAAGTAGAAGTTGATTGATGAGGATGGATGATGAACGTTGGTTGGGTGAGCCGATATGTGGATGGTGAGGAAAGGCTGTGGAGGGGCAGGCTGGGTTTAAATATCAGATGTACTGGTCAGTGCAACTGAAAGAAGTGTGCATGTGTGGCACTTGCGCCTGTACCTTCCAATGGATGCTTTGAGTCACAACAATAACACTGTGCTCAGGTCTGATGCACTTACCTATAATCTTATTGTGTAGTTAGCTTTGACTAACGGGAGGAGACAAGGAAGAGTGTAGTTGTATGGCTTTTATGTCTCAGAAACAGAAGTCGCGAGTGTTTTGTCTATGTATGTACGGTATGAAAGGAGCTTAAGTTTGCGCCAGGCAACCTTGGTACCTTGTTTAAGTATACCTCTATATATGTATGTATGGAACCTTGCAGCGGAGTAACGAGTGTCAACCAACAGGCAACCAGACTTACTCACGCCGAAGTACATTAGGTACCGTAGGTAACGGACCACATACATGTACATACAAGTACACACTGCAGGTTACCTTCATGCACGGTATATACATACGTAGCTGCCTATAGGATGTGCTGTACATTGTAAACTTTTTAGGTAGTTCTAATGGAGCTTTCTAGGCAAGTCACGCCTTATATACATGTAATTGATGCCTTATTTGGCTGTACATACTTACCCCACCATACGAATAAAAACCACAGCGCCGGCACCTAAGGTTGAGAGTGGAGACGATGGGGTCCAAGGGGCAAAATCTTTGAAGTTGATTTTTCTTTCCTGTCAGATTGAATCTATGTACGGTATTAAGATGCCACCGTGCGCTAAAGGCTTCCAATAGCAATCTTGTAATCGTGTCGTTCTTTACTTCTACCTAATGCCCCCGTCGCTCCCTACTCATGGTGTAATTACCATTGAAACTTTACCCTAATGCACATGCAAACGAGAAAAGGTGTGGACGGATATTTGGATCTCTAGAAATTCGGTGAATTTATGAAAACAAACGAAAAACAAACGGCAAATATGCTGTCAGCGTAGTTCTACCTACTACCAAGGACAATAGTAGGATTTGATGCTCTCACTTCGTCCGATCTGATTAAGCTTATACCACAGTCGATTACCTACCGCATTGAATTCTAAATATGTATGCATAGAGGTTGAAAATTTTCATAAGTTGTGCCTCTCGTCCAGTTCCTGGTATCAAGTACGCAGGCAGGCCGGTAAACTGGGAGAGCTTCACTTTCGTGATTGTATGAAACATCTATATCGTACACATGCACTGTAGACATATCCTAAACACGAAAACAGACCAGACAGAAAGCTTTAATTGATACATGTTTAACTTGCATGGCTTTTTGTTCGTGTATATCAAATACCTGTGTGGTAGCAGTGACACCATACACGTCTGTCTATATTGTATTTTCCCCCTTTGCCAGCACCGTATTCCGTACGTGTAGATACAGGCCATGCCGGCATCCTGCATATTTTGTGTTCTCACTCCAATATCACCATCCCAAATCGCCATTTCGAGTCCTTTCCTCTCCGATACCAAACTTTTCATTTCAGCAATTACATATTAGAAAATAAGCGGAAGGTCGATGTAGACCAAAAGATCTTCCCGCGTGTCTCGTAGTAGAGGTGGGGTGTATGGCAGTATCGTATGTGTATCCGCAACACACCGATCCTAGATATTTAAAACAATAAATGTGTAAATGAGGGAAAGAAAGGGTATCAAGTTCCACTAGCCCATCCCGACCCGACTTGAAGGAAAATCCGTATATTCGTTACCGCATCCTCCCTCGCACACATACGCTCATGGCTCTTAGAACACTTTCCGTTATTGGTTTTTCACGTTGCTCTGCATCCTCCTCATAGCTTCGCGGTGAGCATCCATGAGGTCTCCGCGGCGCATCATCTCCTCGAATGTACGATCGTTACGTTCCTTTTCCCGACGCTCCATCTCTCTTCTCTGCGCTTCTTGTTCTCGCTGCGAAAGGAGCGCGTGTCGTTGCTGATCGATATTATGTTGGATCTCGTTACTTCCGTTTCGCGGCCCTGCGGCCCCGAGCAGTGTGGTCGAGCCAGAGACGAGAGGCGTCTCCCGGCCGTTGTTACCGGGGGGCGAGACTGGAATGCCTGCTCGAAGCTCTGCGGCAACAGATTGTCGGAAGCTAGCGAGCTGGGCCTCACGGTGCACCTGGGACGGAAGAGTGGATCGACGTTGAGGCTGATGAGAGTCGAACTGCGAGTTTTCGGCCGCAACTGATGAGATTGCTCCTGGGTTTGGACTATGTGTATAAGCCATTTTCATGGTGCTAGTTGGCCTGGGATTGGGAGTAATCGATTTGACAGAAAGCATGCTGCTCTGGCGCATAAGTTCTTTTCGCTTGCTAAGCGGAAGGTCGTCGGCATCTAGACTGGTTAAGGGTGAAGATACCGGATAGTTGTATGGAATATCCATTTGGCTTACTGCCCTGGGGATATATTGTATGGCTTCTGGGATCGGTGGAGAAACTAGTAACGTGGACTGGGATTTGCTACGTAGGAACATCTCTCGTTTGCCCATTAATGTCTGTGGGCTCGAGTATGAAACCACACCTGGGATGGAAGAACGGCTTAAGCGCTGCGAGTCCGGTTCTCCGAGTAAAGGACTTGGTCTCGAAGTAGAATTATCGATCTCCTCGTGAGAAATTTTAGCTCGGATACTGTGTTCATCGCTATGTTCCTCTAGAATTGGCTGGATGGCAACATCACCCGACTGACGACGATTCTTCATTCGCGCGATTTGGATATGATGTGGTTGTGTACCATTCATGGAGGTTGGCCTGTCATTAGTTTCCTGTATCTGGCCCGTTGGAACTGCGGATACGAAAGGCGATGCCCCTTGGGCAAGGTTTGCCACCCCTGGTGCGGATGACCTCGATGTGGAGCGGTAGACTGGCACATTTGACTGGGTATTCGACATCGAGGAGGGAGATCTTACAATAGTAGCTGCCGGAATACCAGTCTCAGACGTTTGCTGAAGTTCATCAACCATAACAGGGGTAGGGACCTCCTCAAGCTGCTTCGAAGTCTCCTCTGGTTTAAGATATTCATTTAACTGTAAGTTCTCAAGCTCTGGCTTCTCTGCTTGGCTTAGGTGTTTCGCCCACTCATTCGTACGATATGATAACGCAACGCGGGACAGGCTGGAAGGGAGGCGTTCTTTCGTAAGGCTTGTTGAAGACGCGGTTGACTTGGGAATTTTTGACGTGTCAGAAGTGGTCTTCGACTCCGCTACTACATTGGCAGGTTTATTGATACCCTTCCCAGCAGCATTTGCTGTGCTACTTCTTTTTGACTTGCTTTCAACTGCCTCCTCTAGGAATGATGGGTTTAAAATGTCCGTTGCGATCGTCTCTGCCGTTGAATATGGCCGACTATCGAGATGTTTCTCAGAGTCCGTAGGCTTTGTCTGTGTAGTAGGCTCCTTGTTTTTCGAATCAGATTCGCCTTCTGGCAGCCTATCTGCCAACTCTGCTTTGATTTCCACCGTCCACTTTGATTTTCTCCCGTCCGTTGCCCCCGCACACTCATCTTCATTATCGCTCATGCCGTCAATGGTAGCAGCAACAGAGCCCGCATCATCTGGTCTCCGATTCGCGGGTACTAAATCTTCACGACTTTCCCTCCAATTTGGTGACGGCTGTGGGGATTCGAATTCCCCAGTCTGTCTCTTAGACTTCTGAGAGCGTTGAGATAAGCTTCGCAATAAATTTCCCGAGCCCACTGATAGCCTATGAGATAAAGACGCCCTTGAGGCTCTTTTACTTAGCGTCATGGACCGTTCATCTTCATCCGCAAATGTCGCGAATGACGAGCGATCTCCATCATCCACATCTTCTCCATGTAGTTCCGGGATCCTGAATGGTAATGGGATGATCTCAGGCCCGGGCAAAATTGAGAATCTCTGCGAATTACGAGGTGGTGTCGTAAGCTCGGGCCGGATATTATTATCAACCCCGGCCATCCACGCTTTTTCATCGGGTTCAGGTAGAGGCGGGGGGTCATCATCGTCGTCGGGACGCTCGTCTCGTGAGACTCTGATAGTGACCCGGTTATCTTCGTCTTGTCTTGCGATTACAAGACCATCATCCATGTTTTTCGCAGCTTCGGAAGACGTGGTACCCTCAGACACTGGGAGTTCTGCCATCTCAATTACGTTCTCAGTTTCGGTCTCGGTTGGCGACACTGGTTGGACCGAGGTCTGGCTAAACCTCCCCTTCTTCTCGCTCTCCATTTCCCCTACGCCTGAGTCATGGGAGGCGGTGGGACTCATTGGCGGCGGTGGGTCTCCATAGACCGTTTCCCATTGTCTCCTTTCGCGCTGGTTATCTTCCTCAATCCGCCGTCCAACATTGGCTTCCTCCTCATCTCGCATTCTTTGAAACTCCGCTCGCTCTTCGTCCCGTTTTTCCCGGTGTTTCTGGATTACACGCCATAGCTTGAGCTGAGATACTAAACCAAAAATGGTGAGGACGACGATGACCGCAATTTCCACCTTTATACCTTTGGTTAAAGGATAGGTATTGGCATCGAGAGGGAAAAGTTTGTCGTTCAGGTTCCATATGTAGACCCAGAATTCCTTCAAACCTGCCCTGCTGAAACAATCGATGCCCAAGACTGAGACTGTCGCACCAGCGAAAGACATCAAGCCAATTAGAGCGTACGGTCTGGTATATCGGCTGAAGTAAAACGCAAGCCCTACGACAGTAAAGACAGTAATGAAGATCACTTTGCCTGTAGTTGAAGGAAGCAATCCTCCCTCGTGCAGGGTTAGTAGCCACATGGAGAAACAAAAGCCACCAAGCAGACATCCAAGACCTTCGGTGAGCTCCTTGAAGATCGTCGCAGCTCCGCCTAGAATAAGACCGGTACACACAACTGCGACAACGTACGCTCCTTGAATAGCATCTGATACAGGAGGATTCATAACATAAATGATCAAAACCGTTACACAAAGGCTAGCCAGATATGCCGAGGAGAAAAATGTATGTAGCCACGAGTTTTTAATGCCGACCAAAGCGTACACCACACCAGTGATTAGCATAATTGCACCAGATACACCCCATCCTGGCGTTAGTCGAGGTTGTAAGGGTAATGCACCTTGTACAACATTTGCTAAGGTGAAGTTAGAATAAGAGCCGAACAACTTGCATGGGATAGAACGATCTAACACTTACGAGCTTCGGAGTAACTATCATTACTCGGGTTATTCCCGTTGATAGCAGAGGGGATCACAGTCACTGCTAAGTCACTGCTAGTAGTGCGAGTTGTAGCCTCGATCGAAGTAGACTCTGCTGACGAACTGGGGGACCTCGATGCGTCCGGCGGATCAGTCTCTGATCCCCTATCACCTCCATCTTGCGTCGTTCTCGAGGTCTCGGTCGTTACGGGAGAAGGATCTTGTCTTGGATATGGTCCCAATCGGCCCGCAGTGACTAGATTGAAGCAGACTACTAAATAGAGTAGGGCGCAAACGCTCGACCACCTCGGAAGCATCGTGAGAGCTTGGTGAGACGCCCAGATGTAGATATTAAGTTTTGTCCATATACTGCTCTGAGAAGCACTTTCGTCGTCGAGTCTCACTGTCTACTAAGGAACATGGCTAGCAATTTCTGATAGTCGAGTCGATGCCACCTATAAGGCGAAAAAACGAAGGTAGGTAGGCTTCGGAGACGAGGAAGTCTAACGGCAAAGTCCACCAACAGCAACGATGCGCAAAAGACTCTGTGGCTCTCGAAACTCCTAATATCTCAATGACGAGTACATGAGACTGCAAACGAATGTGGTTGACTAGCTGGACTGGCTTCTGGAATGAAGATTGAGAAACCAGGGTCGAAGCCGAAAGCGTCCCGATCGAGGGGCACGTACCAGTAGATCAAACTTATCAAGGAACCGCGATCAGACCATAGTCAGCAATATTAACCTCTCAGCCTCCTCTCCATTCATGCAAAAGTATCCGGCATGAACCGTGAGAGAAGAGACTATTGGGGTCTAACGATCCGGTGCTAAGGAACAAGAAAAAAAAATTGAAAGCTTTCTAAAAGTTACCTGAT
This sequence comes from Hypoxylon sp. EC38, assembly GCA_002120335.1. Taxonomy (NCBI): domain Eukaryota; kingdom Fungi; phylum Ascomycota; class Sordariomycetes; order Xylariales; family Hypoxylaceae; genus Hypoxylon; species Hypoxylon sp. EC38. The sequence goes on along the minus strand of KZ111254.1, from coordinate 340,939 downwards.
ACTTGGGATCTGCCCACCCACTAAGGGCATCATACAAGCATCTTGGTCGCATCTTAACCACCGAGTACAGCTGAGGTCATGTCTCTAAAATTGCTTTTCGCACCCAGCAGAGCTGCTTCTTGGCACCATTATTCCACGGGAGCTCTCTGATGGGAAAAGGCTGGACTGCTGGGCTACCTACTGGGTTACTGGGGCGCATGCTGTGTGATTGATGCGCGTATGACGATGACATGTCCCTCCAATGGTGCATATGGAACTGGCCGCGGGAGATTAGCATAGACGATGACTGGACGTGAGGTACAGACGGTTGAAGCAGCTATTGCTCGGACTCCGGGAAGAAAATGAACTGCAACTTCCAATCCACTGCACTTCGAGCAAGCGATGGCCCAGACAGGCCAGACCCAGTCAACCAGGAACAGGACGGGAACTAATCCCAAATCGAGTAATCAACTCTTAGAACTGCCCACCGATTGGTCAATGTTAAATGTGATTAGCAACGCAGCCCTGTTTACCCCTGCCTACCGGTAAACCTTAGCAAAAAATCGACCCTCCTTTTTCCTCTATCCACTTTCAATGCTCTTTAACCCTTTTCGGTATTGTATTCACGACCAACTTCAATTTTAAAATAAGACCCATCTCTTAGGGCGAGGCTAACAGTAGCGTACTCGACGATAGATGAATTACGTAGATAGTTCCGTAGTATATCAAGATCTTGTTCGCATCGTTCATTTTTTTTAGTAGGCTAGTGGACAATACTAGACAAGAGCAAACAGGAAATCTCTTTCCTCCCCCGGACGCCATACGGTAATCTCGGCGGCAAGGTGTAAACTTGTGCAAGTTCAATAGTTCGGGTCAGATTTGTCAAGCTCAAAGCCATGGCTTCTAGCGGAACACGAGCCGGTGAAAAGCAAGTCGTTCATGAAAGTCCTAACTCTTAAGAGAGAGAAGTTCGGTGATCCACGGATCCCACCCCGACCGACTCGTTCACGATCGCTATCTGGCATTGGCTGCTGATCCCGCATCCAGCCAACGCCGCGTACGACGTTGCAGCAGGGATATGCACAGTACAACGCACTCTCGACAGGAACCAGCACAGCAGTCGCAGCAAGACAGGTCACACATTGAAAGCAATCGAACGCGTGTTTCGGGCTCCGTCAAATGCTAACCCAATGGACGATCACCTACCTCACCGACTCAGCCATCTCGATTGGCCAGACCAAAGGATTGGCGGTATAGTGGCGGTATGTACTCTGATTACGAAAGGAAATACCAGCGGTTGGGATCTCGGTCTTGACCTAATTGCTGTAGTCCTAAGATAGAGAAAAGGCAGCGCGCCGAACGAAACATCGAACATCATATTACGCGTAGCGATAGGAAGTGAACCGATGAAAGAGTTAAATTACACTCAGGGGTCCCCGCCAACGCCATTAACCATAAGAACCATAAGCTTATTAGAAACGCACAAACCGTGCAGTAGCGAGACGCCTCCCCCGACCTTCCCGCGTGGTAGAGGAGGGTACCAGCAGCGGGATCTTGCTCATCTCGTTCACATCTCAGATGGAACGTTTTATTCACTCACATCACGAGATTGATTACTTGCCTTTACTTACCTTTCTCGCCTTACGAAGTTTGCTTCGCGAGCAGGACAGCAATGTTGTAACACCGGAAACCCGCAGCGACTAGCACCAACGTCCCGGTAATGCGAAATAAGTTCGGACGTAAGTTGCCCACGTGATAGAAGAGGACGAGAATGCATCCGTATTCATCTACTTTACCTTCATCGAAGCATCCCTGTAAAGTGGAAGTTGGTTGAGGTCCATTTTGTCTGCCAATTTGTGCATTTCTAATGATATTATATTTGTGATACAATTATGTATTGCTAGGGAGATTGACTATTGATGTATGTCAGATCTATTAGCATATTGTACCAACCCGCATACCGTAGCGATATAAGGAGCAACAGAATGGTTCAAACTAGGTTCTACCCGGTCTGCCGAACTTATGGTAACATCCAGGAACTAGTGGACCCAACAACTCCCAACTACTACACGGATAGAACTATCGTATATCGGGTATTTAGTCAGCGAAAGCTCAAAATACAAATGTTATCTACAGTCACATAAGAGAGGATGGGGAAAGTTACGATGCGCAGAATGGCCCCAGCCTTTTCCGTCATGAGAGCTACTTCCCCGCCATCATGACGTTTGCAGACTTGTTGACGTGTCTTCCCAAATGGATATCCCCAATATCATTCCAGCCAACCGAAAAAAAAAATCCCATCAAAACGTGCATATACACCTAGACTACGGAATACATACATCATAATATGCGATTCGCTCTATAGAGTACAGGCATCTCGGACCGGTATATGCATGGTAGCTAGTGCATCTCGTTTATCATGCAAGGGGGAGATTCTGCAAGTGTACGTAAGTTGGCATATTAACGTCAATTGCCTTTCATAACGACGTTTGCTTCAATATAGCAGAACACGTCCTCGCTATATCGAGTTAGTAAGTTGAGCGGTGACTAGAACTCCATTTTGACACCTGCATTCCATAGTCGCTACATCCAAAGAAACGCCCATCCATGCTCGCCAATTCGTGCTCATTAATCCATACACTGAACCCCGATAGGTATCCTTGCTTAAAACCCAGAACCTCACAACAAATAAATTCCTACCTATCTCCTAGACACGCGGGAAGGTACACGATCAGGACCGTTGCGGCTCTGAGCAGGTATTTTCCCGTTTCGTATAGTTTTCTGGGTTCTTTCGGCCGAGGATCGGCTCCTGCGGCTAAGCAACGTCGACGCTGTTCGGAACGGAAAAGTAGATACTGCCACTACCGCTTGAAATGGGAGTAGGACCGCGGCAACTGTTTTCTCAAAAAGCCAAGCCCCCAAACCGTGTTGGTTGCTGCTATTCTTAGCTGTGACGGCGGCGAGCGCAATGGCATCATTGAGCCTGTAGCTCACGTACTCGAGGCGGTTATCGGTTTGGCATGCTAGTAGCGTCAGCTTCTTCTCGTACCGCCGCATAGCACGATTTAACGCATCCAGCTCCGGCTGTATGCTGCTGCGGAATTCTTTGGCCACGGCTGCTTCAATATATTTTGACTGCGGCACATCAGGTCGCGTGGTGGCATCTGCTGTCATGTCGCCAGATATTCCCCGCTCCTCTAGCTCTTCTAATCTTGCAGCGAGTGCTTGAAATTGCTCCACTGTGATAGTCTGCTTTTCGTAAGGATTTTTTGCGATGATTCGTTGGACGTGCAGGGTTCGATTTTGAAGCATCCTGATTAAGTGTGCGACGGGACGGATTTCGGCGGCACAAAGGAAAATGGTGAGGTTGTAGTCGGATACTAGACCTCCAGAAGGTCTCGACAATTGTCCGCGAATCGTATGTAGAAGATAGGCACTCAACATAGGAAAGATAAAACACCAAGCCAAAGCAGCCATCTCGTGAATGTATAGCTCAGTCATTGCCGTCGCTTGCTGCTCTTTCCATCGTCTAGCCCGTTGGCTCGGTGCCGCCGTAGGAGCTACATCGGGCTCTTCAAGTCCCTGTGTCTCCTCGGGGACATTGTCGAGGCCTGTTGCATCATGTACTGGTGTTGGTAGCTCGGCATCGCTATCAGACTCGAATACTGACTCATTCATGGCCGCATCTTTCATGACCCGCACTTTTTGTGCAGATTGGTACCAGTCCCATGGTTGGGTGACAGACCAGTGGAGAAAAACAGCGGCCAAACTGAGTAATGTCAAGTCGGTGAAGAAAGCACTCCCGTTCTCAAAGAATATGCCTGCCACGGCGGGTAGCAAAGCTAGTGTAAGAGGAATATAGACCAATGGGGATGTATCGGATTCCTTAGAGCCAGACCTGCTCGGGTTGAGGAGATCATCTGCACTGGCTTCAAGATCCCTCCTCGCATCGGTGAGACTAAAGTCGGAGTATGTGGAGCTACGCCTTCGAATATCTACAAAACCATCCTCTCCGGTCGGTGAACCGACATTTATGGTGGGTCGGCGACGTACAAGAGTAGGTTGACCGACTGTCGCGGCTCTGCGCAAGCCGAAGCCTGGAGGTGCGCTGCTATTGACAGTCGATGCCCGGCCCGTTGTGTTGGCTGCGGGTGCCGAGGCGGAAGCGTAGCTTTCATCAGCCATGACGGCGGGGTCCAAGAAAACTACATGGGATCGCAAACCCCAGCAGTTGGTTTACAAAACTATTTTAAACTCAGTAGGACGGGACAAAATCACTATCCTGGCCCTACGCGGGTTATGCGATCAGTACCCCGATGATGGGAAGAGTTTCGATGAAGATGGGACCTGACATATGGCTATGGCATGCGACGACAGGGATGGTTCTACCAGCTTGGCCGGATGAAGTCACCGTCTCGTGCTTTTTGGGGGGTTAATGAGGAGTGCAAGGGCTTAGGCTTAGTGGAACTTTCCCATCTCCGTTCAGCTCCCCACTTACCTGCATCACGCCCATTACGTCACCAATCATATCAATCTGCACAAGTGCAATATAACGGTCCCTACCTACATGTACATACATGATGTCCTTAGGTTAGGTACATCTTATTTCAATCCTCGTCCACCTTTCTGGTCTCCACGCCGAGACGTGTAGCGTTTCCATATTCTAACCACCCGCCTTTTTATAAGTAGGTATGTACAAGTCTGGAAAGAGAAACTATACTACATAATATTGAATGAAAAAAAAAGGGAGCCTTGGTATGTAGCTTAGGTATGTAAGGTCTAAATTTGCTAATAAGCGATGGCATGAGTCTGTCACCATAGGAAATTCATGCTATACCTAACATCTTCGAGACGCCGACGCTGACACCGACGCCGACGTGTACTGGTACGTGTCCAAACCAAATATATAGGTATACAATTGTCAGCATGACCCCGTGCCGTTCTCGAACCAGAATACATGTATCTTATCAAGTCCTAGGCCTCGAGTTATGGTGACGAGGCAGACACATCGACGACAATATTCCAAATGGTTCCACGAAGCTGGTTTCAAACAAGTCATGTTGTCAGGTCTCTCTAGAGTAGTACCTAGCATTACGACTCTTGAAATCGTTTCCGCTCCACATCCGCACGGACTAGGACCAAGAATCCGAGGAGAAAAGCAAGATCCAGGTCCGAGATCATGTTCCATCTGTTACCTACAGTACTCGACCATATCTGTTCCCACTCTTGGAGCATTTCGCCCAAGAGCCCCAAGCGTCTTTGACTAGTCAGATTCCAGTGCTTGGGCTACTTTTTTCAAGCTGATAGAGACGGCGCACATGCTGTAATGGGGAACGAGGAGAAGAACGGCATTAAATACAAGTAGTATAAATAGATCAGAGCGGGTTGCCTAGGGGCTGCGTAGCGATTGACTTTTCTAGAAAATCATCCCCGGATATCATGGACATTAAAAATTTCTAGCCGTTCATTAGAATGTGCATTAATATTCTCGTGTTAATGCTATTTTCAGGTGGCGCCAAGGGCTGTATCCACCATATCAAATGGTGTTCTTGCTAGGGGCAGTGGAGATTGGCCGTTATGCCGTCGTTGAGCTATGACCACAGATGCCAATACACCAGATGTAACGACATTGCGGCAATCCCGACGTATCTTGCAGCAAGATGGTAAGATTACTTACCTACTTATCAGGCATATTTTCAGTGATCTCACTGCAACGTCATGATATGCCTTATTCCTTCGTTTCTAACGTTAGATATATGCCTTGAGGTGGCTAGTGAAAATGATACTAGTACTACTTATGTTGACCTGAAATACGTCTTCTTGAACGGCAAGGCTGCAGATAAAATTTTGACCCATCCATCCCATACACTCGGGTCCTAAGAGCCCCCAGGCCAAACCGGGTTCAGCGCAATATGTGACACTCCCGCCAGTGCGAGGGTGGGACGATAGGTGACGAGGATGCCCCTGAATAACTTACAACCGTGGCACTTTAGCTGAGCTCGGCTTTGATAGGCGATGACAGATTCGAGAAAGAAAAAAAAGTTCCGCAAAATAAAGCAATTTAAAGCCTTGTTCTTTTCTTAGCAGCTGACTCGCTGGTGTTCGGAGACTAACCAAGGAAGATACGGGAGCGCGGATGACGAAAAGAAGCACCTCTCGCATATATGTTTTCTAAAGTTTGCCCAAGCCCTCCCTTCGCCATAATAAGTTGCGTGCAGTTTGCCTTCATTGATATTCCCTTTTCCTACCAGCAATCTAAGTCTGACGCTTGAGTGCGAGCTCAAGGCAGATTTTTCTACCAACATTAACCCTCAAGGCAAAACAACCAGCCTGACGTTAGCGATGATTCTGTGTTTCGACAGCCAAAATTAACATCAATCAGAAGATGATGACCCCCATCAAGATATTAAAAGAAAAGACCACGCAATCAAGAGATAGTAGCCCCCAAGAAAAAAAAAAGAACGGCATTTATCGATATATATATATATAACGGCGGACCGAGCAAAGAATGAGATTTGTTATTGATGGTTCCAAAACTCGATTGACGATTGCCGGATGCCAGAAAGAAGAACGAGTGAACATTGAAGTACGTACTACATCTTATTTAACGAGAACATTGAACCCATGCAATAATACGACATTTCGACACCTCCAAAAACACCTGCCAAGGAACCGTCGACCAGCTGGTGCAAGTTTTCCTTTAGGCTAGGCCAGCCTAGGCCAGCATGAACAACCCACTGTGGTTTCCCCCATTAGCGCTGGAAGCCCCGAATTATTGCCAGCACCACCCGCACCAGCCACTCACAACGCCCGTCTCCCCATCAGATTCCTCAATCATTTCAATTCCACTTCGTCGCGTCCGTCTTTGTCATACACGACCGCATCGCCAACCTCCATCGCAGAATCTGCCATCCGAGGTCCCATACAATAAGCTTAAAATTAAAGCGGAGGGAGAAGGGGAGGAAACTTTATTGAGATTTGCTCGGCGACCTCGACCTTCTCCAATCACTAGTCCGGCCGTCAAGGCGGCCATTCCAGTCTCTTATCTCAAACGGCTTCGCACGCAGACAGTCACTCTGCGAACTTGTCACCGGCCGCCCTAGATGCACATCGAGCGAATGCCTCCGTCAACTCGCCCTCTCAGCAGCCTGAGTATCCTACTGTCTCACCTCCAGGGCCTGCAGCAGTCGCCGCTCAACCGCGACATCCACCTGGCCGAAGAAACTTACTAGCGACAGGGCCCCCTGGACCCTACGGTCGTATTCCTCTATCACCATTTCGCAATCGTTCTGCCGCCGCCTCTGCCTCTCTTTACCGTCTACCTCGTCGATTTGGTCCCGGTCGTCTTTGGAATCCTACTAATTCAACACCGAGAGTCACACCATCTCAAACCCCGCGACCTCCTCGCAGGCGTCGTCCATCGACTCCCCCACCACCTGCTGTACCAGTCAGCCACCCTGCCATTGAAGTTTCGTTAGATCCTCCCGAACCTATAGGCTTTGGAGCTGGCGACTATCCACTCCTTCCACTACCCGAGCAATCAAAACGATCCAGCTCACACATCGAGGGGAGAGTTAGCGGAGACAAGAGGATAAGTCTCCCTGCATCGCTTCGACACTCTTACGACGGCAAGCGCGCTTCGAATCCCCCGCCTCCGCAGGAAAGTGAAGCCGGCCCGTCAGAACCTAAGCCCAAGGACGAAAAGCCCAAGACTACGGGGCTGAGGAAACGAGGCCAAAGTGTTACCAAGCGGGCGCGAGCCATAAGCTTCGGTCTCGTTCGAACGGAAACCTCTGAAAATTCACCCAAGAAGCTTGACAAGGGAAAGGGAAAGGCCGTCATGCCACAAATGGGGAATGATGATCCAAGAAGATCATTCTCTAAAGATCTTGAGAGGGGTCCTTCAGTTCTAAGTAACCGCCACAATGGGTCAACCGTATCACTCCCAGGTGGCATTGGTTCGGCTATATCCTCAAGTAATTCATCTATTATGGGTGATCCAGACCAGCCAGAGCTAGGTGAAGAATGGGGTCCTCAACACCCATGTTACCCGCATCTGAATCCACATGTACCCATGAACTCACCGGAGTATACGAGTACGCGGATTATACGCATTCGACGAGATTGGTTAATACAAGGAGATTTGGCACCTACTTTCTCCAACCTTTACCCCGAAATCCTTGATCCAGCGGGTGTATCAGAACAAGAGTTTCGTCGGGTCATCGAAAAGCTCAATGGGGAGCTAATACCTATATTTAACCCTTACAACTGGAGAAATATACTTGATGGAATATTAGGTCTCCTCACAGGATGGATCTGGGATGATTTAGGCCTGACATATGCCAAGACCAGGCTTAGTAACTTAGAGAACTGGATCGACAAATGGAATGCAGAGATGGAGAAAGCAGTAGGCTCAGATGAAGGCGCTATTGCTCCCAAAATCATTTCATTGAGACGTACGGGCTATATGAATGTGAGTTTAATCCCCTCAGATCACGATACAATTTTCTCAGGTATTCTAACTATTCCTAAGCTCGACTTCCAAATCCCAGATCCAGAAATAGCACCTGCTACAAGTAGCGAGCCATCAGGCTCAAGATCAGGTCCAAATGTACCCGCTGAGCCTAAGCCGGCAGTGTTACCCGAATCACCTGTCGAGGCATGACAACAATTTCCTGCTTCTCATTCTCATACATTGTACAAATCTGTTGCTTCATTCACTTCATAACTCATTTTTAATCGGACTCTACCGTCACTCCAGGCTGTACGAATTACGAAGTTACCCAAGCATAACTTACCACACCATCGTTATTCATCCTAATTTTGTATCTATTAAAGAGCCGCGTCTCTATTTTTCCTCTTTGATCCAGAAGCCTAGCTTAATATCACGGCATGGCGTGGCGTTTTAGGCGTACCAACGCGGTTGATTTCCGCTACTCCTATTGGTTCGAAGATTCAGGCTACCATGACGTTACGGTCCTCGAAGGACTCTAGATTGACAGACCGACGGGCAATACTTTGTATATTGCCACTTGCGATGATTAGCGTCGAGACATCCCGCCTGCGAGGGCATTATAGCGAAAGACATAGGTATTGAGATAGAACCCCTTGTCTGCTGTCAATAATAATCCACCCAGTGTTTCATTAGCTTTTATATGACCTGAATCGTGTTTTGCTGCTCAATAGTATCAATTAAGCTTGTAACTACCAGTACAGTTACTGATTGTCCCTCGATGGTTGTCCGCATATGCATTTTGCGATCCACTAACCCGCAGGACCGTCATTCAGCATTCGTATCCCCCCTAACCATGCGAACAGCTTCACTTTGACATGAATTCGTGATAGGTACACGTCCGATTCAATCAACTCATTAGCCTAACGCCGGGAACGCCACCACCTTTGCCACCAATTCCTACCAGTGTCAGGCTACGAACAACAAAAAGCAAAAACGATAGCGTGTCTCATTAATTCCTCCTAGCCGCCTGCCTAACCTCCTACTTCATTTCTGCGGAGGGCTTCTGATTCGCATCCGACGAGGCGGCACACTGCCATCCGGCAGTTAAAGATCGAGACACGCTTCTACCTCTGGCATGCGCAGATCCCGGTCGCTGCCAAGCTTCCGCACCCGTAACGGGCACCTGGACGAAACCGTCGTCGATCGGACGCACCGGATTCGGGATGCCGTTCACGCCTTCTTCCGGGCGCACTAGCGATGCCGTCGACGAAGTCAGCGCCGTTCCCGCGAAGAACGGCCAGTTCACGGCCGAGACGGTGTAAGGTCTGTTCCAGTTCTCGCGGTCGATCATCTCTCGGCGTTGGACTGCGTCGCGCGACGATTGGTTTCGTAAAGACGTTCCACGCGAATCTTCCGAACGGTTCAGGAGAGGCATGGGGTCCAGAGATGGTGCGGAGAGGATGGGGTACGTGTCCGAGCGGTTGGAGTGCGAGCGCGGTCGGGTGTTGGAGCGAGGTCGCGATTGCGATTGCGACGGGCCTGCGCGTTCGACTACGGCTGTGTACGAGTGGTGATGGTCGCCTCTGTGCAGGACCGGACGCTTGGACAGGGAGATTCGCGGAAGTTCGGCCGCGGGCGCTTGGAGAGCCGAGGAGCGTAGGTTCTGTCTAGATGAGGTTCGCGGCGGGATTATTGCGGCGATAGGTAGGCGGTCCAAGGGGCTGCTCATCTTATAGTAGAGCGGCGGTAGGGGGATTCGGTCCGGCGGTGTGATTCGCGATCGTGGGAGCGGCTCTGGGAGCGGTACCAGTGGTGAATGCTGTCTCTCCGTCGGCGTGATCGAATGGGGATCACTCTCCGTAGGTGACTCGAGAGGGACGAAGTACGGGTCAGCTAACGTGTACCTGTGAGTTCGGATGTTGATTAGTCACCTATTTCAAGATTGCACGTCTTGTAGGAGATGTCGGGATACTTACCGGTAGTTGGTAGCCGCCTTGCCTTTGTCCCTGTTGGGTTTGTGGACCAATTCAATCCAGCTATCTTGAGTGTCGTCGGGGTTCACGGCTTGACTACCTCCATTGCGAGGAGCTTGAGACTTGAGGAGTTTAGGAAAGCATCGTCCTAGACCTAGCGTCAAAGCGTACTCCCGGTACATCTTGAGGCCGTCTTGAGTCGTTCCAAAGAAAGCGACAATGACCACCGTCGTCGCGATCGCAATCCATGGCTGGTTCATCATAGAAGTTGAGATCAACCACGATGGCACGTACAGGATCGCATTCCAGGGGTAAGGAGTGGCCTCAAAGTGGATACGCTTGTAGCTGTATGGTCGATACGTCGATTTCATCGACTCCTGGATGTTGTAGGCGAAGAGATAGATGGACACAGGCAGGTAGATGACAATGATGGACATCGACATGTTGTACAGCCGGAAACGGGTCCGGTTTGCGCGTGCGGATGCGGCGCTATTGGACCTAAGCGCTTCACGGGTGGTCTTGGAGATAGCTCTATAGCGCTTCCAAGTGAGAACTATAATCGGCATTAACATTACTAATTCCAAGCAGAAAACGGTTAATCTCTAGGGGAATGCACTTACAAGCGAAGGGAGCAGACGCGACGACAAAGAGCGGGTTGGGCGCATCGTACACGATGAATCTCGGCCAGCTGTTGTCAAATATGGCCATACAACCGATGAGGGCGCCGATATTGTACCGCTGCGCGAGATCGAACCACGTGAAGAGCAGCTGAATGAGAGGGATCGGGAAGATGATGATGGCCTGTATCAGGACCCTTCGGCTGCGTTCCTTGCGGCTCAGTTCCGTCGCCCGTGCCAGCTTGACCTGGTGCGCCAGTTGTCGGATGATAGCGAAGATAGCAGCCGCATAGATAGTCTGCAGCGGTGTCCATAGGTAGACCTCGATATCGCAGAGTCCGGTGCCCTCCCACCAGTTGTCCCAGTTATCGCTGTTCCAGATCAGCGAGTTGACGACTGTGAAGAAGTTCATGAGCGCGACGACCACGATCAGGACCACGGCCGCGAAGTCGCCGTTGCGCCATAGGAGCTTGAATGGCACGATGCATAGTGCTGTGCCGATGATAGCTAGGAGGACTCGAAATACCAGGTTAGCTCGCAAGCCAGGGTTAGGTGCAAATCGCTGATCTAGATATGCTGAGTCATTCAGATCAGGAGCAGCTGCAACCGCAGCGATGATGGCAGCGGCGATAATCAACTTGAAGATTGCGGCCATCGTGCCACAAGGCTAGCTAGCCTATGCTAGCAACTGCGCAGCGTAGGATCAATGCGAAGTGGAGTCCACAGTAGCAAGGGGCGATGTTACTTTCACTCTAGATCTGGCGCTGTAGTGTTGTATCTGTGATACTTGGACAAATGGGATAGCTTGATCCAAGATTTGAGATCTGCGAATCGGGTTGATGCGGGAATCTAAAGGCCAGTGTTGAGTGACACGTAACTTGGAACGGGTAGCAATGACTTTGAAGAATCAGGAGAGCTTGGACAACGTTTACATTTGGCCCTGAGGGTCAAACAAATGTCAACAGTTGATTTGATCGGAGTTCCCACGAGCTACCAAGGTATCCTTAGACTGGTAGAATCGTAGGCCGCTCCGGAGTGTAGGACACTAGGTACCGATAGATCCACCAATACATGCTACACAATGAAGGTTTGACAAGGAGAATTTCTGGTCTCACGGGCGATGACATGTACCCGGAGCCGTACATACGGCGATATTGTAACAGAGAGGAGGGTATGTACGAGTTGGATCGACGGCCTATAGTCAATATTCGGAGGATGACTAGAAACATATATCATGTTTGTTCGGATTAGGATAGATAAGCAGGAACAGGGTCTGGAGGCAATGTGATTTGATAGCACTATTCATATTATAGTTCGTCTAAGAATAATCAGTATTCATTATAGCTTTGCTTGGATATAGACGATATCTGTGATTATATTCATTCATCATTATACTAGTCTGGCCCAGAAAGCCTTTCCAAAATTTCTCCTTGTTCACGAGCATAGGTTGAGAACCATGGTTCTTCATGGGTATATTAGATGCTATAGTAGCCACTATAACGAAGAAGGGATGAATTATTCGATGGCTGTCGTTATGAAGTCGTATCACTTGATAACTCAAAACTTGAAAACATTAAGTTTATTTCATATGAAAGTCACAACTGGTATATATAGTATACCTAGGTTGATACCTGGTAGATCTCGTGGGCAGTCTACGTGCAATTCGGGACTGACGGGCTACGAATATGAACACAAGAAGCTTCTGCTCTAGTGAGGCCTTTCTATGTACATAGTGATTTTAATAAGGATAACTGGTGTAATCAAGACTATCCTCCCGGTAGGCCCTACTAGTTAGAAAGCTCCGTATATCTAGCCTATCCTAATTAATTTATTAGATGGTGTTTGAATGTCAAGTATATTAAACTCCCGGGGGTGATTCCGGTGAGTGTATCTAGATCTTATAATTTTGTATGGTATTACTTCTCCATAGTAGAGCACCTAGCTTTCGTTGGGACACGGTTTCAATTATAATTCGTATCTCTCCTGCCATCTCATTGTCTACTAGAGTCTGAAAACCCCCAGTCGGACATGCTATAGGGAGGTTGTTGTTTCCGATGTATATTGAAGACTCCATGCTGGATGATTTGAGAATAAGCAACTCCCACGAATTGGCTATTTTGGTCTCTCGTATCTTCTGGTATAAACTCATGAATCAGAGATTGGAGCCGGATGTTTGCTCCGCTTATCAAATTTCTGTCATAACTGCGTGAGACCGTGTGGACTCGAGATTTTTAAGTATAGACACTGAGACTTGATCATATTCCATTCATGACTTCAACATACTGATGCAGCAAGTTCTCGTTCTTAGTGTTAACTACTTGCTCTGAAGCTATATCATCCGCTTCTATAGGCTCTTTAGGAGATGGGGTAAGGAAAGGAGGGGCTTGAGAGTATTCAATATCCGTATTGAAGGCGAAGTATCTTGTCTGTAAATAAATGCCTCAAGAGGTCAAGTTCCTCATACAAATGGCTAGACCAGGCAGATAATCTGGGTACAAGAGACTACATAATTAATATTTTAAATAGCTAGTCGATTTCCCTAGAAACATCATGCTGAAACCTCATAACAACTCGGTGCTAAAGATCGGGACGTCAGGTTGTCACCTTAAGAACTTCTGTGACGATACTTCCGAGATGCAATTAAGAGCTATATACTTAATTTATTCATAGATATCAGCTATACTTACCAATCGAGGTCATTTGATACCCCCACAGCAGCTGGCCAATCAGCATTTGGAAATTTGTTACCTAATTTCCGTCGCGTTCAAGCAGCCCTATGGATATTTCACGACGCGCAACTTTTCCAAGAGAATTTGTGCGCTGTTCAATTACTCAACTTCCCCTCGTCCCCACCGTTGTGCAAACGTTCCTCACATTTTCGCCGACTACACATCCTTCATAACCAGCCAAAATGTCTTTCCTCGCCCGCCGCGCAACGGCTGCCGCCCCCAGTCTTTCTCGTGCTTTCAGCGCCTCCGCCCGACGAGATATCGCTAAGATTACACTGGTGGGTAACCTGGCTGCGACCCCCGAGCTCAAGGCCACCAGCACAGGCCGCGATGTGATCGAGTATGCCGTCGCCAGCAACAGCGGACCCAAGGATAACCGCCACACAAGTTGGTTCAGGGTCGCTGCTTTTATTGAGGAGGGTCCCCGCCGTGATTTCTTGATTAGCCTACCAAAAGGGTACGTTTGATCCTTGAATTCTAGATGGCATTGATAGTGGACGTTATTTTTATGTTCGCTGCTTTCGGAAGAGCTATACACTGGCCTGGATTTCGCGATTTGCGCGGTGCGATTGATAGATATGGGAGCTAATGCATAGTCCTTAGATCTACCGTCTATGTCGAGGGGGACGCCATCATGAACTCGTACAACGACCCCGAAGGCAAGCCTCGATCTGCGCTGAATATCTACCAAAGTAAGAAAAACCTACCACTGTCTTATTCGGCTCCTGCTCTAACAAACTCGGACTAGGAAACATTGAGGTTCTCCGCCGACCCGCGCCAACTGAGTAAATGGGTAGATGTCACGTATACGAAACTTAAGACGGCTGGAAGCTGTGTCGATTCTATCAACGTCCGCATGTTCTTGAATGAGAGCTCTCCACTATGAATTTCTTATGTATGATAATGGGACTACTCTGGGAATGCCGTTGTACTATATTGCTATGGAGTCTTGATACCAAATGTGCCAATGCTACCCATTTAACCTACTGTGTTCTTAGAGTGGAATACTCACCCCATGCCTTGGTTGAGAAGAATTTTCAATGATTGCCAACTGCTTATGACGAGAGACATATCTCCGAAAAAGATTAAATATGAAATGCTAATGGATGCTCGGCTGAATATGTGATCGATTCAAGAAGGTCTTGATATCAAAGAGCAAAGAAGTTGGTGTATTACAGCAACTTTTGGATAGCTGTTCTGTTGATGAAAATCGCATGCGCTTACTTAATTCAGATCTATGTCGGTATCTAATGAAACACTACGTCTAGACTTTTCGTCTGTTGAGTTTCATCTGGACGAGACCAATCATGTCTAAGAATGCATCGCCACCAACATACGGTACATCTATCTGATCGATCCAGCGCCGTGGGCTTGTCCATTCATCCTCTCTAGTGATACCACTGTGTCAGACCAAGCTAACACTATCCATGCATCCAAACCCTGCCGCGACGCCACCTTCTTCGCTTTGGTCTCCCTTCGTGCGCAGAAGATAGCCTACTTGTTCGTTATGTAGTATTGTCTTGGACTGCTGATCCCAGAGGCAAGTCCCATATATGCCAAGTTCGCAGATGACACCACCTTGCTCTAGCTTGCCATTACGCAAGATGGTATTTCTAACGGGTGGGGGAGTAATTAGTTCCATTAGGATGTATGATGACCAATGCGATTCTGGAATGGACTTTAGGAACGGGGGGATCGAGGAGCGGTAGATATTATTGCCACCTCCCTCTCTCTGCGGCTTGAGGACATAACTCTTGCAAAGTTCAGGGTCGACTGCGATCTTTCGAGCTCTAAGCCCAGCTTCCGATTCGTCTAAGGGGTAGATGTTCGTAAAGGTGTTCGCCAGACTGGATATAGATGCTGCATCTCTGGATATGTAATGTGGTAGTATAGATGGGTTTGAAGGTGTTTCAGGTGTCGCTAGAACCTGTTGGACCTTCTTCGTGCCGGCAACTTGAGTTAATACAGTCGGGCACTTGATGGCGGCTGATCTCTCCAAGTGATAACGAGCTTCCCAAGCAGACTGATCGGGATAATCTGACGGTCCATATCCCGATCGCATATATATAACAGCAACCTCAAACGTATGAGGAGGTAGCTGAGGTGGCCGATATAACAGCTGACGCCCTGGACCCTCCGTAATGGTCGTATGTCGTAGAATATCGGCAAATGGAAGTCGGAAGACGGGAATTTGTGGATCCTGTGATTTTTGGAGTTCATATTCAAGATGACGTTGGTCGAATATGTTTCTCTCGCCTCCTTGAACAAGGAAGATCACACATTTCCGGTAGCTTGTAGACGGAGGACCATACTCGATAAAGGCATGCCGTATGCCAGCTGCTAAGCCCACGACACTCTCGTTCTGGGGCAACTGTAAGGTACCTCTTTGTACAGGATTCTTGAGTAAGGAATACTCAGTTGAAGATAGATATCTAGACGACGTTAGAATTAGTGATCTTTGTGATAAATGATATAGACCAACTTGTGGAGTAAGGAGGTCTGCGACGAGAGACCCCCAAACGAGGATGCGATTGTGTTAAATTCAACCTGCTTAACCTGTGGAGTAGATCCTGTGCCATCTTGATGGATCATATAATCGGACCTGAAAAGACCAAGGCTTTTGTGCTGCAAGAGGGATGAGCCATATTGACAGGGTGAAGTGAAGTATGAAAGGGGTTCACTCACCTGGACATAGCCCTCTTCTTTAACTCTCAAGTGAACCTTCCATAAATCTTTTATAAAGTCATCACTATCGCCGATCCTATATTTTATTAATTCACGTTTCCTAGAATTAAGCAGACTACCACCTTGAACTTGCCCGACTTACTCTTTCACAATCTGAGTGAGAAAAGCTTCATCTTGACTAATAGAAGCATACAACTCATTATAGGCTTTCTGGACATTGATTGCTTGGTCGAAGCACGCTTGAGGGAAAGGACTCGGGAATAGCGTAACGGGGACTGGAGTCGCAAGAATGCCGCCAGGATCTGCCTCAGTAGGGAGGATGGCCGGAGGTGGTCGGACAGTCAAGCCATGAGCCAATGCCCAATCCTTAATGACTTCAGTCAACCTTTCGCCTTCAGCAGGCGTGATCTCGGATGGATAGCTCGACATGCCTAGTTCGTGCCCTAGGAACAACACGAACTCCTATAGATGCTTTTTTTCCCCGGATCAATGTATTAGGCTACGTCGTGCATAGAAACTCCAATGCCTAAAATAATGATATTTCTGTCCTGCCTACTAGACTCGATCAGACTTCGTAGAACACTAGGAATACCGAAGTCTCCTCATTCACTGTGACTGTTAGCAGCGGACCTAGAGCAAAGGTTTTTATCGAATATTTTCCTTGGCCACATACTCCAGACATATTTTGGCTAGACTGTGACTGCTTATAAATATAAGACAGATTTCCGTCGTGGATCTTTACAATAGCGCATTTAATACGTGTACTTGTAGATACCTAAGGTAGGTACTCGATGCCAGGCGATCCCGCCACTGTTAAAATACCCCAATCAATCTTATCTAATTGATCCACAACGCAGGTGACGTGATTACGGCGCTACATTTAGTTACTCGGCAATACGACACTAGTGTATATCGCATGTATGTAAAACCTAAACTCTAAGCGAAGGTGATTCGTTATTGGCTAAAATTCGGAAGGTATAGTTGGGTAAAAGTAACATGTTAGGTGCAATTTCTTCGGGTTATTTGTTATTTGGTGTCATTATTCATGAATTATTAATGAATATCCATATATGCTGTTATACAAATAAATGCGCTTAAAATCATATATGTCACGTGCTTTCTGGTTCAAGCTGAGCCTTGCTCCACGTCGCAACGTGCCTCGAAATGCGGGACACTTTGATACGCGTCGAATAAGTACATCCTGTATTTCGAATCACAGCCTCTAGTAGAAATAAAAGTTACCAGTCAGCCAGTTTAGGTACGTAGTTACACACTATAGATTACTCACCTATATGCCAACTATCTACATCTATTAATTACATGAACTCTTCTGGCAGTTGCTAACTGTCAACAGGTTCTGTAAATTCGGCGGTTCCATTTAGTGGACTTTCGAAAAAGCAAGTGCGATAGCAATGAGTCAGTTGCCACTTGCTGCCTGCCGCCGGTCTCTGTTGCTCTGTTGTGACACAGAAAATTAATCCAGTCCAAGTACATGTAGGTAGGCGAACTTCTTGTGTGTATTTTTCGACGACCAGATCTCCCTCCTTCCCTCTATACATGTATCTCACCTTAGCTACCCCCATACTGTTGTCGTAGAGACAATATCGGTAGTAGTTCCTTTGTCTCCTTTCTGTACGGCGCTTGTTTTGGTCTGATGAAACTGCTCTTTCCATCATCTATCCGACACGTCAACACTCAAATTGTTGAAAGGACTCATCGTCTACCACCCTAACTCTTGGGGATATCAAGAACCACCATTTCTTTTGCGCCGCAAGTTTCCATGCCCCCCTTCTCAACGCCAAACTAATGTATTTCCCCTTGCCCTAGTCGGCGATTCTGTAGTATCCAAGGGTCCTCTAAGGACTATATAATCTGGTGTTTATCACGCTGGTATATGCCCTATCAGGTTCTTGGTTAACCACAAGTCGCCGTTTCATCTACACCCCGCGCCTTTTCTGCACGTCGCGACGTTCGTGAGACGCGATTCCCTTCAACCTCTTTAACACTGTGATTTCCCCTGGCGCCCTTCTTCGTCAACTTCATTACCTCTTGGGACTTCTTATCGTGTCTCACTCGAGGTTTCCTTAACAGACACTGATTTTCGAGCAAACCTCCTTGTAAGTGGACACTTCCTATTCTTCAATATTTTTCAACCTTTGGTTTGGTTGTCTGATATTGTGATGTGACTTTCTACATTTAACTATAAGAAGACTGTCGTCATCAGCCAATCAACCTAGCCTGTGTCCTCACCTGTGATCATCACTGCTGCCCCAGTTGCACTTGGATACTTTTTACCCCCAAGCTCTTTGAGACATGGAGGGAGCTAGATTTTCACGCGTCGATCCCATCTACCTTGAGTATCGCTGGTAGCTTTTCCAGCGTCATCTTCACTTACATTCTCACGCGACCAACTCTCAACCGGGACATTTTATGCTAACAACCTTCTGATTACTAGACTTAATTATACATTGGTCTATCCTTCATCCAGTGATATGGATTAAGTGACTATGGATGACCCGTGGGATTGGGATGTCGATAGGGTGGTTCAAGAGCTCTGCTCAGCGAATCGATCCTGGCAACCCTCTACCGATACACTAAAGTTTCCGCCTGCCCAACAACTCAAGTCTTCATTACTGGAGCAGGAAGTAAATGGTTTTACACTCCTCACGTATAACCACCTAGAAATCTGCCGTGAATTAGGCTTCAAGACCTTAAGACACAAGGCTGAATTGCAATATGTTGTCAACCTTCTTCGTTCCCGCAGTCAGCGCTACAGACAGAACAATAATAAACGCCGATTCTCAGAATTGGAAGCTGAGGACGACGAAACCCAGGTCAACGAAAGTGACGGAAAGAGCGTGTTGCCAACTCAAGTGGCACCTCTAGCTCCAGTTCCCTCCATGCTGGAAGATGACAGTATTGTCGCTCCTGCTGAACCGCCTGTGCCTGACAAGCGTGCAGCAAAGAGAGCACGGGTGGCCCCTCAAGTCGTGTCCCCTTACGTGGACTCCAATGTAAGACGCAACATTCCGACTGAAGCGGATGTGATCTCCAGACCTGGACTGAGTTCAGAGGACGAGATAGATAATGATGACTTGGCTTATGTTGATGCGGCATACCTGGGAAAAGGTGCATACACAAGAATCGATCTTATTGATCAGGAATCTTCAGAGGAAAGCCTTCTAGAACCATTCGGTTTTTCTAGCACCATCCATATCCCTTATGGACGCCAATTACAAGTTCAGCAACTCCTCAAACACTGGTTGTCTCTACGTCAAGAGTCTTTGAATGAAGTATCTCGTGTGCCACACCGTACTAAGTCGGACATGGTACCTGGAGCTAAAGATCTAGAGCACGATGAACTCTTACCTCTATACGGAGACTCAGATGAGGAGTACGATTCCGACACATGGGAAGAGATCGAGGCTGAACGAAGGGAGCGGCTTGAAAAACATAGCCAGCACGGGGGGCTAGGTGCTGACGAAGTTCAGGCTGTTATCGAAGACACTATCCAGCAGTTCATATCCGAATGGAAAAGTCGCAAGCTCGCCAAGCTGGCGAACAAAGCTAATACGCTCTGGGTAGAGGCTCGAAAGTTTGGCTTAAAGAGGTCGATTGATAGAAATCGTAGGGATTTCGACGCGTGTGAAACCCGCCTTACCAAGTTTTGCAATGAGATTATGATGCAGGATTGGCGCAGCGTAGCCGAGTTAAAGTCAACAGCATTGATTTTACAACAGACCGTTGAAGATAAGGAGTACTTCTCGTCTGTTCTTGGTATCATCACTGCACCAGTTGCACCAGCGCCACCCCCGTCTCTGCCTCGATCGCATGTCAGGAAGGTTCGAGCGAGAAAGCCCGTCAAGCCCCTTGACAGTGATGAAGAAATCCTAACGAGCGATTCTGAAGGAGAGATTGATGACTTTATTGTTGATGATGAACCTTCAAATTCTGGTGTAGTTCGTGATGGTTCACCTATGGACTTGGACGAAGAAGACATTGCTGGCGCGCAGCAACAGGATGAGGACTTTGTGGATCCCAGAAATAATGCCACAATCGATCTCACGCATTCGGAAGAGGATGTGAGCGTGAAGAATCCTAGGACATCATCGAAATCTCGAGATCGTCAGGTCATAGACCTTGTTACTTCTAAGAAGACCGCCTCCAAACCCAATGGCTCATTGAGTTCCAAGAAGGGCAGTCCTTCAACTACTAAGAAATTCAGGCTTGCTGTACGGCAGAGCCGATCCCTGACACCCTCGACCCTTATAATGTCAATCGACGACTTGGAACCAAAGGAACAAACTGTGGCCAAAGAGCTCGCAAAGCTGGACGGAGAATATATCTCTCGTGTTTTCAAGTTGGCCATGAGTATAGAAGGTCTCACCTGGTTAGATGTTATGCGTGACGAGTTGATCAAACACCATGACACTTCCAAGGGGAGTCTTTTTGCTGTGTATACCCTGCTCCGCTTGTTTGAGGTATACAAAGATGAGGACAACAACATACCTCACTCAATAGGTTGGTATAAGAAGCTGACCTATGAGAAAATTTTGGAGATGATGCAAGACTGGAAAGAACACAGATCAGCCAAAGTCAACACTTATATAGACTTCATCCAACGCTTGTCCGATCGTTTTGACTGGGAAAAACCTGCCACTGAGGTGGAAGATACAACATCCACCGGCGACGTGTCCCCCTCAAAATCACCTGCCACGAAGCGCAGACGACAGAAGAAGTTCACTCGTAATAACAAAGAGGCAGAAAATCTCCGGGAGACTGACCGTGCACGGGTGGCCGAGCAAGCGTACCGGCGAGATGTATTGCGTAAGAAGCTTGAGCAGCTTGAGGCGAGCGGCGAGGCAAATCTTAACGACAAAGACATTATTATCAACGAAAGCAAGGCCGATGATCAAGGGCTCATCTTTATCCACCATGAAATTGCCCCACGCATCAAGGAACACCAAGTAGGAGGGGTCAGATTCATGTGGGACCAGATCGTGAGCTCTGCGACGAAGCAAGGCTGCCTGCTGGCTCATACTATGGGCCTCGGAAAGACCATGCAAATCATTACGCTCTTGGTGGCCATCGCAGAAGCGGCAAGATCCGATGACCCAAATATCTCCTCACAGATTCCAGATCATTTAAAGGAGTCTAGGACTCTTATTATTTGCCCTCCTTCAGTTGTCGATAACTGGATGGATGAGTTACTCTTCTGGGCCCCTGAAGGGCACAAGCTCGGCAACTTTTACAAGATTGGCCACTCAATTTCAAGTTCTAAGCGACAGGCGGATCTTCTGGCTTGGGATGATCGAGGTGGGGTAATCATTTTTGGTTACACGCTGTTCACGGATTTTATGAATAATCCAGATTATAAGGAGATCTTAAGTGACGGCCCAAACCTTGTGGTGGCTGATGAGGCGCATATGCTGAAAAATCCACAATCACAAGTCCACCACGCCACGGCTCACTTCAAAACTCATAGTCGAATTGCGCTAACGGGCTCACCTCTAGCCAATAAGGTCGAAGAGTATCATGCCATGATCAACTGGGTAGCTCCGAATTATCTGTCCAATATTCGTGATTTCAGGATAGCTTATGCCAATCCCATCAAAGAAGGGCTCTCTGCGGACAGTACCCACTCCCAGCGCAGAACTGCCTTGAAGATGTTGAAGGTGCTCAAGGAAGAAGTAGCAACAAAAGTACAGAGAGTAACGACTTCAGTACTGAAGACGGACATACCGACAAAGAAAGAGTTCGTCCTAACTGTACCACTCACGGAGGTACAGCGAGCAGCCTACGAGACCTTTATCCGTTACCACCAAGACCACTCGGATATGTCATCACTGGCTTCTATGGACACATTAAGTGTTATCTGTGCCCATCCTTCGATCTTGATGCAAAAGCTACAGAGGCAGAAACCAGGACCTGCGAGTGAAAGTAAGAAGGTGGAGAGTCTTCCTAGTCAGCTTGTCAGTGAAGAGATCACGTTATTACACAAGACTAAGGATCTGAATGATCATGCACTGTCCTGGAAAATCCTAATACTTCTCCTAATCCTGGAGGAATGCAAGCGTATAGGCGATACAGTCCTCATCTTCAGTCAGTCCATTCTTGCGCTTGATTATCTCGAGCGTGTTCTACGTTTAAAGAAGATCTCGACCGAACGACTGGACGGCTCGACTCCCACAGAGCAGAGACAGGGAAAAGTGAAACAATTCAACAAGGGCCAAGTTGATGTATTTCTCATCTCTACCAGAGCTGGTGGTGTTGGGCTGAACATGACTGGAGCCAATCGGGTCATCGTTTTCGACGCCAAGTTCAACCCTCAGCATGAGCAGCAGGCAGTTGGGCGTGCGTATCGTATTGGCCAGAAGAAGCCAGTCTATGTCTACCGCTTGGTTTGCGGAGGTACCTCTGAGGCAAAGATACTCAATATAGCTATATGGAAAATGCAGTTAGCTTCTCGAGTTGTCGATAAGAAGAATCCTGTTCCCAAAGCCGAAAGATTCGGAACGAGCCTTGAGATGCCTACAGAGCCAGAACAGAAAGACATCAATGCACACCTCGGTAAGGATGATGTTCTCGATCTGGTCATTGACAAGTATGGATCAGGTATTAGAGACATTACGATGATGGATACTTTTGAAGAGGAGGAACTTGAAGATGCTGTCTTAACAGCTGAGGATCGAGCGGATGTCGATCGACTTATTGCTGAGAGCGAGGCTCGTAGGTCGGGAAACCGAATTGCGCCTGCGCTAC
The DNA here is from genome assembly GCA_002120335.1 of Hypoxylon sp. EC38. Taxonomy (NCBI): domain Eukaryota; kingdom Fungi; phylum Ascomycota; class Sordariomycetes; order Xylariales; family Hypoxylaceae; genus Hypoxylon; species Hypoxylon sp. EC38. The sequence continues at coordinate 317,739 of KZ111254.1, read as the reverse complement.
CTAGGAGTCTGAATACACTCACCGACGGAATGCAAAACGGCCCCCAATCATCTGGCTTTGCTACGGGTCCTTTCCAAGCTCAGGCCATTGTTCAAAATGGCCAGTATTCCTCGCACGCGATGACGAATGGGGCGAATACCCAAAATTCACAGATTGGCAATGTCTCGCACCAGTACGACCCCATGCAGCCCATCCAGGGCGCCACTACCCACATACGTAACGCAACACCGTCTCAAAACCCTACTTTGGACATATTATCAGCGGAGGGTGCCGTAGCTTCACAGTTTCAAGCGGACCCTGATGTAGGACGCCCTCTCCATTCATTCCAAGCAAACCAACAATAAAAGAAGCCAACTAATCCCCAATTCTAACATTAGCATCTCCAATATGCTCTTCGAAATCTGGCGTCTTCTTCTAAAAACAGTGACTCGAAATCCGGGCAGCATAAGCCGCAGAGGCTTGACGATGAGAAGGCATTGGAAGCTGTTATGGAGCGTAGGAAGGCTCGGCAGTCTTCCCACGGCAAAGACCCTCGTCTACCCAATTGGGCTATTGATGCGGTTGCAAAACAAAACCGCATAATGCCACCATCGACTACCGCTTCTTCTACGACATCGAACCCAGCTTCCTACCTTTCATCCAAATCTCCTTTCATATGAATCTTCACGATCAAGTTGGTGTTTCGTATTAGTTCCGCGTATACAATCTCACTTTTGACACAGATTCTCTTCAGCCATTACACCCAAGGCGAACGGCGTTTACGGGCAAGGTTGCCTTGCATTGCATTAGGAATGAGATACCCAATGGAATGCTAATACGATTGAGAGTTTTGCAATGCTTTAGGGGGGACAGCCCCGAAATTCCAGGATTTGCGATATGTTTTCGCGGTTCATCTTGGCACACTGGAATGAACCAGACAGATCTGGAAGTTGTAGCTTGGTTTGCTCCAGGCGACACTTTGTACATTAGTTGTTGAACCATTGCTGAGATAATGATTCTCTGCTTGCTTGCTTGCTCGCTTGCTTCTGTTGATAATGGAACAATCATCGGATTTCCTTGCTGCGAAGGGGTTTTCAATTGCTATTATACGTGATTTGTCACTTCGTCACTTGATTGTTAATGCGAACACTACCCGTCTGCTTATCCTTGGAAACTCCATTCATGATCCAGGTTTACTCTAACCTGCGTAATCTGCAGGCTCCTTTTAGACTTGGGTTAAGTATTCCCTACTGCTCTACCTTGAGGCCTTACATTTAGCTCAAGATCGACCAAGGCTTTCTCCTGCAAGTGGTACGTTCCAGATTCTCTACGCTTTGCACTGCACGTTTAAATAGTTTCGGTATCATGTGTCAATCCATTTTGGCTCTCTGTTCTTCCTATCTGCAAAAGCGAGCCACCACCAACGCCATACAAGCCTGACCGATCCTTGGAAGTATCATGGTACTTCAATAACAAACACCTCTTTCCCTGGCGTAATCCCGATAGAGGCTTTTCCTTCCGCTACTGATGAAAATATCAATCATCGACGACGCCTTTGTGATATCTAGAAACGCATTGCGTTTTTTGCACGTAAACACGTGATGCAACGGTCGAGCTTCATAGTCTCCGAATACGTCTCTTCTCTTACTGTACCACCTTACCCCATCCCGAACTACCAAGCCCAGAGCACCTTATGGTGCAAAGCCCTCGCGCCCAACCTCTCGAACTCGAAGGGCGTGATCCAGGAGTCGTTAGCAGGGAGCTTAGCGAAGACGCTGGCGCCCTTCCAGACGACGACCTGCTCGTCCATATCCCTGGCCGAGTGAGTGATTAGGATGCGATCCGAGAGCTCGGGGCGGCGCGCCTTGAGCTTTTCCTCGAGGGCTGCGGTGAAGCCGGGTGTCTTGGATCCGCCTCCGACTACCATGATACTGCCTAGATAGTCTCGCAGTTTCTTGTCGTCGCCCTTGGCTGCATTCTGAATGCTTGTTAAGATGGCGATGTCGAGGGGCGCCACGGGCAGCACTGTGTCGCGCTCTGCGGCGAGGGCCTTGCCTGAGCGTGCTGCGGAGTCCACGAACATGCCCGCCGGCGGCGCAGGGGACAACCCGTTGCGCGCGGTAGACACGCCGTTGGGGGCTGGGCTGCCGGTCCCTGTTACCGTGCCGTTGGCGCCGAAATGGAAAGTTGGTGGGACGGGGGTCGACGTTCCATCAGGAGCCGGTGAGGCGGCATTAGAACCGCCAGGCGTGATGCTGTTGAAGTCGCCCCTTAGGAGGCCGGGGAAAGGCTGCGATTTCTCCTTGATCGGGGTGGCGATGTTCGGATCGTTGGCCATGGGCTGGAATCCGTTGGCATTGGAGACTACAGAGGGTTTGATAAGAGCGAGGATTGCGGTTTGCGCCGCGGATGTCGGATCGTCAGGAACTTCGACGTCGTAGGCATTATATGAACGGTCGATTAGCTTCCGGCGACTACGTATTTTCGCTGTGTTATCGAACACGGCCGGATCGAAGAAGCCCATCGGGGCTAGGATGACTTCGTCATACGTCTTGAAGAAGTACTTGCGCGTCGGTTGGTTCGGAGCGCGGAGATGGAATTCGCAGGGGTGTACCGAGATGTCTGAATAAATCATTGTGCAATGTTTGGTCTTCAGCTCTTCAGCTAGGAGGAAATCGTACCGTCTCCTGAGGTTTATCTCTTGGTAGGGGAAGTTGTCATAGAGCATCATCTTGATGAACGTCTCTGTAACGTCGTAACCACCGTACTTGAGGTTGACGCGCGAGTCCTCTATACAGAGCCCATCCTCAACGCACGCGATGGAGGTCTTCTGAGCACCAACGTCGACTACGCAGGCTTGGGTATAGCCAGCGCCAAACGTAGCCGCCATACTCTCTTGTATGAAGCATATTCGGCTAAATTCGAACCAGGTCATGCAAGACTTGAGGACCTGCTCCACATACTTCTTGTCGTACAGATCGGGAATGACGAAAACGCAGCTGTAGTTCCTCCACGCACTATTGCGAGTTAACCCAAGTTCTTGTCTGATAGCCTTGTCCAGGAGCGTCTCGAAGTCGTCGTATAGGTGCTCAGCAGTCGTGTAGTCGTCCTCGTTAAGCCAGCCGTTTTGTATAGGCCACCATAATTTGAACTTGGGGTTTGAATCGTCAGGGATACGCTGAGCCGCCTGACCGATAAAACACGATGCAATCGAGTCGGGATCCTCTAGGGTCTTGACATCGGTCCATTCAATCTGTAGAGGATCGTTGTGTAATGGAATCTCTTCTGATTCCGTACGTCGATTGTAGTTCACAACCAACTCCTTAGAATTAGGGAGCACCTTAAGCTTCCTGGCACGCATATCCACCTTCAGATCGTTGCACATCTTCTGGTACTTCTTAGACCACTCCTCCCCATATTGTTGGTCCGTGGTCTTGGCTTCAAACTGACGGCGGGGAAGAGCCTCGTACATCTCGGACTCGGTTTGGGGGAATTTGGTCGCGATCGTCATGGGAATAGTCTTAGGTAAGGCGTCGCTAGCGAAACCTATCCGGAGGTTCTGACTTCCCGGATGTATGACGATAACCTTGGACGGATCCATGCCTTCGTTCGCGGCTGGGGCGCCATCTTCCTGCTGTATGTCTGCGACTGGCAGCGGTACTTCGGCGTGCCCATTGCGCGCGAGGGCTCGATCGCGATCCTTCGCACTTTGTACAAGTCTCTCTCTGTTCGCCTCGGCTTGAAGTCGGAGTGCCAGAACTTGGTCATCTCGTTTCATGTAATCACTGCAAAGTGGAGGAAATCAATCAGCCTTGCGACTCTTCTTCGTGTTACAACAAAAATATGGAAGTATTGCGTACGTATAGTAGTTCTTCTGATTAATCGGAGTGACATCCGGCCAGCTAGTCTGCTTCATGCCATTGTCGGTTCGTTCGAGTCCTTACGGCGACAACAAGTCAGAGAAATAGCTTCATCATTATGCGTGGGATCAATGCACTAACCTTCACGAAGGAGGACCTTCTCGCTGACTTTACCAACCATGACTGCGGTTTAGATAGGTGATGGGTGATGGGTGATGGTGGACGTTATGATGATGGTTGCATCTAGGTGAGTTCTTGTTCTTTACTTTGATGCGGGGACTGATGATTACGGAAACATGTTTAAAATTGTTATTGCGTTCGCTAGATTTAAAATTTTCGTCTATAGTGAATTTGTCTTCAACCTTTTCCTCCTTCTTTCCCTGCGGCTGGGTCATATCGAATCAATGGGCAATCGCGGCTGCGCCAAAGTTACTGAACTACATAAGCTATGGCCCTGGAGCCGGCCCACTAATCTCTATTCAGCTTAGGTTAGCGGAGTTCGGTAGCTTGATTATCCTATCGTCTCCACCATACAACTCAGGTACTACAGTAGCAGAGTACATGTAGGTACAGTTTGAACCCTCGATCAACCAACGCAACAGTGAAGGTGAAGGCAACAACCAGTCGAAAAGACAGTGCTGAACATCTCAGCTACGAACTAAACAACAGTCGTGATCTTATTCTACGAAAGTAGATTTACCATTTAGTTGTTTTGAAACGTATAATGTCAGTCAAAATTCTTTCAGCAAGCTGCTTTTTAGCAGCTCTTTAATTAAACTCTTCGCATGTTCGTCTGAACACATGTACTGGTTGGTGTCTTTGCGGCTTAAGAACACCAGCGACATGGCAAACGCCGCTCTGCAACAACTGCACAAAGGCATTTCCAACAACAGACGCAAACGTTCCTTTTCTTATACTACTAGATCAGTTAACTGCTTAAGAGACCTCTAATAGCAGTTTTCCCTATTTCCTCTTTTCAGCAGCAAAGAAGGCTAAAGTACTTGCGGAGTCACCTGATGCCCTGCTGCCTATGACGTCGCTTTCAATTTACTTATGCTTTTACTGCCTGCTTCAGTCGTACCAACTTCTACTTGCCACATTTTGTCCAATTTACAGTAGTAGCATAGATGCCTGGAAAAGAAAACACATAAACCACTGCAGCACCTTGTTGCCACGATCACATTGAATACCACATATTAGCAATTCTGGTACTCGTTTGCTTCGCACTTTCTTCTCATACGTACCTATTTAGTTATTCACAATGGCTCCAATTCCAGTCTATACGGATAGTCCTATTACTGCTTCCAAGCCGTCAGGAGTAACGCCCCAGACTGCTCAGCCATCATCCAACTCAAAGCCAACTGCGACTCATACCTCACCTGCCCCGCCCAACCAGGCTTCTTATCCACCGGCGCAACCAGGTGTTGCACCTTCATTGCCAACTCCAACAGCTGCTGCATCTCAGGCATATATCCCACCTCACAATCATGACGGTCCACCACCGCCCAAGCCTGGTGCTGTTCCTGTCCCATCTACGACCACTAGAACGAATATCCCACCACCGCCAAGAGCAGGCGAGGGTCATCAACTAACGCAGCACGCACCTGCAGGTCAACCTTTATCCATGCCATATCCTCCACAGATGTCTATTCCCGCACCTACCGTACCCTACCCATCGCAGCAGCGTGGTACATCTACGACATCGACACCTACTTCAGCGCCAAATGCCCAAGGTCCTATTGCTTCGAGTGGCCCAGCAAATTATAGTTTAGAGCATCCACCGGGCTACCACCAGAATACAAATGCTTCCGAACTCGACAGGTACCAGAGGTCCGCTATTCAACAGAGCGAATTAGAAGATCAGAGAGATGATTCGGGCGGAGTTTGGGGGGCAGCAAAGAAATGGGCACAGCAGACGGGAGAAAAACTAGCAGCAGCTGAAAACGAAGTATGGAAGAAAATCAACAAGGAATGATAGAGTCACGGACGTACTCAAGACCCCCCCAAAAGGTCTACGCTCGGTGCTAACTATGTGGTTCGAGCTCTGTCAAGGAGTGGCCACTAACATCTAGGTAGTAAAGAATTCCTGTAGCGGAGTTTACAACACGAGTAGCCATCAGAGATATTCTAGGATAACCGAGGAACGCAAGGACATCAGTTATTGCGTTAGTCCGGTCTTTCAGAAAGGCTTTTAGACTTAGTTTTAATGCAAACACGACGAGAATTGTCAAAACAACCTGATTACAGAAGAAGCGATCACTCTACTCATATAAATTACGAGACGTGATTAATGCTAAACCAAGTGTGGTTCGGAGCCCGAAGGTGCACGCTCGTAAGGCGGGCTTGGCCAGGGCTTTCGCCATCGAGTTCCGTTTCTGCTAGAACGCAGGAACGCATGATATGATCTTCCAATGGGTCTACACTAGGCATCTGGGGAAGTGATCTCGTCATCGCTAGCCCGCGATCTTCATGATGAGAGGCAGAAGTTGCTAAATTTAATGGGCGGCGGGCAACGGGTAAAAGCGAGAAGCATTGAATAATTTCCCAAAGGAGTCACTAATGTTATGCGATGAGACCGGGACCATCCCGGCAGCCTAGCCTCGGGGTGGGGTGCTACAAAGCCGCCCCCATAGAATGGAACGATTCATAGAACATGTGGAAAGACTGCAAGTCCCATTCCTGCCCACTCTACACGACACGATCTGACAGAAACTAATTAAAATGACGCTCTTCAGATGCGGCATGGCAGTGTCGTCCGAGGTCAGATTCTCGGTGTTATTCCCATTTCGATAACGCACCGGATACCGAATATGACAAACCCCTGGAATGGAAGATGGGGTAATGTTTTCCCATTAGTCGATAGGGTCATTCACGTATAAGGTGTGAATCTACATAGGAGAGTACTCACATACGTGGCAGCAGTTGGAGAAGGGAAACAGGTTATACCGTGTAAGCCGCGTACCTACTATAAGCCGATCCTTCCGAGGGATAAGACGTTCAGTCAGTGAGATCGGTTTGTAAGAGGTACCTATGTCACGTCAAAGCTTTGACCAACACTTTACGATGGCAGAGCATAATGCAGGTACATCTCCGATCTACATAGTTGATCAGGGCCATCAAGTCGCAAGCATTGCCATCTCGCGCTCAGGCTGCGGTTATAACCGACATAACTACTGCAAGGCGTCACTAATTATTAGATGAACTTTGCAGTTCACTCAGTTCATGCTCGAATACCTATAAACCTGCATATGTAAGCACTATAAACCACACTATGTAAAGTGCCTACGCGGGTTGGTCTCGTGGAATCCTACGAGAGTACAAGGGTATTTGATTATATCGATAAGAATCTCAGAAAGCCCTGTTGATACCCGATCAAGGATCTGAAGATCCCCCCGCGTAATAATATGACGACTGCTATTACGACTCGGGAAAACCGTAGGGCGGTGCTCCTCCGAGGCAGTGAATCGAACCAAGACTTTATTAGGCAGTTTCCAGAAGTGCAAAGCGCTCCGTACGATACGCTCCAGAAGAAGAATATAGCGCAGTTCAGCGGCCTACTGATGACGAGGCTAATCTTGGCGGAATATAACGACAGCAATCTTGCCCTTTTGGGGTGAGCGTAAATGATTACATCCAAAGTCAAGAACCATAGGGCTTATCTTTTATCAGTAGGTAATAATACGGTACACCAACCTAGGAATGATCATCGGACGTTTTATTCAAATTTGCTTGGAGCCGTGGGGTTATTAGCCTCCGTTATTTATTAAACTTGATGAGATGAAGGGTTTACAGGACAGATGCAGTACCAACATAAATCTCACATATAACACTGGCAGGACCATGTTTCTCGAAGCTTTGTCGAAACAAACGAGGGGTTGAACGCAACGTTGAATGATTACAGAGGAATGGGGAATACAGGGTCGAGAGGCAGCCCAGCCGACTCCCGCCCTTGGACACTTGGGGGCACACTTGGGGCACATGCACTTTACCGGTCCTTAGGTAATCTTGGAGGGCTGCAACTTGAGCGCGCACGTACCCATTCTTACCTACCCAAGACATCCCGGTAAAGTGTTTCTAAAAATGAAATACATACATCCATCTGGATACAATGGTGACTCCAAAAATCAATGTATTAATAGTGGATGTACCGCTGTTAGTGGCTGCATCTCTGTTAGTTTTGTGCGATCATTTGCTATTTTTTTCCTTGTTTAAAAAAGAATTGGTACAATATCGTAAGCCATCCATATTCTTCCTGCGATGCAAGTGTTGCTTGTCCCAAGTGGTTGGAAGATATCCGTAAGAATCGAATGCAATGTGAAGGCACAGTGGTGGGTCTGGACCTTTTACCTTTTTGACTTTCGGGATTGAGGTATGGTGGATATAGTGGGGACAGACAGGGATTATAGCTTCTGTTACAGATCCTGAGACGCGTCAGGGATCATGACCCCTGACCCTGACACCCCCTGCCTGCATACTATTTTCCGTTGGACCAATCACAAGATTCCCCGGCGCAACTGAAATTCAACATCAAACGCGCTCCGCTGACGAACGAGACGACAACTCCTAATCTTGGTCGGAATCGTCTGAGTCCAGAGCCTCTAGTCTTCGGTATTCCTAGTCCTCCCCAAGTTGCTCAAGTCGTCCCAGTCGCTGAGCCAACGCAGTCTCCAACTCAGCCTGCAGTCAGTCTGCAGATGCTCTCGCAAACCAGATGCTGTGAATTAGCCCTTTATTGCACAGCTTTCGCGAATATACCCTCCTAGATCGAGCCAGAGTTTTATCTGAATACCCTAGCTACACCACGCCGCGATATCAGAGGTCCAAGTAACTCACAACCCACCATCTTCTCCTCCACTCTACCAACTCGCTCCGCCTCCCCAGCCGTTCATCTTCTCTATCACTATTGGCTAATTTCAGTATTCCGGAGCCATCCAACATGTGCGCTTCGTCAGTCCACTCCCTTGTACTTCTTGGCCATCTGGTCTTCAGATGAGCTCACTTACGTTTCCTTATCAAGCCATCTCGTCTTACTGCCTCAACCTCCAGCAAGCAAAGTAACGCACCAGCCGGCTAAACTGGTACGTCCTCCTGGCTGTAGTTTCTGGAATCAATGGTTGTTGAACTTTGATTGTTCATATGCATGTCTCCTGGCGCCTTGAGCAAATATAATCAATTGAGCTGAATGACGGTATTGCGCATGCTACCCAACTGCATCAACAAATGGATATCGTTGAAAACGGAATGAACTAACCAAACTAAACAGCCTCGCAGAAAAACGTCTTATGTACTATCTCGTCAAGCAAACTACCTGCAATTACCACATTACATAGAACATGGTTAGCGGCAGGATGTATTTACAGGCTATGGATGTAGTCCTAATAGCCCTTGCTACTCCACGAGGCCCTTGAACTTGTTTCCAAAACTACCCCCTGGTTGGTAATAGGGTATTGCGTTTTTGCAGAAATCAGTCTTCTCCAGATCGACATATCCGGTCCACGAAAGTGTCATGGTTGTGTCATACGACTCTACACGGCACCACAATCTGCTCTGCACATTCTTACCCTACACAGATGGACTGCGATCCTACGAGGCGCGCATTCGCGGCTCTTGTAATTCGCGAATCGTGCCGTCGTCCCAGCCTTCTTCTCGACCCGCATGTGTTGCCTGAGCTTAAAGCAGCTTTCGCTTCTGCCCACATGGCCGGACACAATTATGAGACCGGCCGACCTTCTAGTGTGTGAGGCTCAACGGGACGAGCTAAAAATAGTGAGTGGTATCTACTGGTAGAGTTTCTCTCAACTTTCTCCAGGCGAACAGACTTCTCCCATTTAGTCTGATCAAATTTCTCTTTTCTGTGCTATATCAAATTACGCCCGTCCTGTTATATCAAGACCCCTGCCCAACTATCCTAAAAGAGTTGGAGTTTCCATGGATCTTTCTGGCTGGGGCAGCCCCTAGTCACTTAGTCTAATCGGTTTCTGGCTACCTCTTACATGCTATGTACCCGAGACCCATCCAGCTCTCCGCCGCTCCCCCATACGCTCACCACTCTCCCCTGCTTGAAAGGCTTGACTATTCCTCGCAACACATCATCGACGAACAGATGTAACCCTCTGAACCCTTGTACTGTAAATCCTTGCAGAGCCTGCCCGCTGGTCCCTGTCTGCCCTGTCTTGCCTGTCTCTTTCAAGCAAGCCAAGCAGAACCTCGCACGCCAGTCTCTCCTGTTGAAGTTCACAGACGTGGCCAGGTTTGTATCAAGAAACCCGGCCCAGCTCCTACCGATGTTCCGAGCGACCCAGCCTGACCGTGTTGGATTATAATCGGACTGTCCATGGATAGTGCCTGTCCACTTATCCTCAAGGCCTTCTTTATATCTCTCGGTGTTCTGCACCGCCCCTCCATTGACCTGCCCTTTTACTCCTCTTCTCGCCTCGCCGCTCTCCCTTCCACACCACTGACCCAAAGGCATTCCAATACCAGTCACTCCTTTTTTCCAGCTCTTAACGTACTCTATTATAGTGCCACTCTGGTCTATAACACTGGGAGCTGGCTCTCTTCGCACCTAGACACACCAGTCTATGTGAGCAAGCACCATCTAGCTAACCTAACGAGCTGTTCTGTTCTCAGGCGACTCATCACTTTCATTAATCAATAATATTCGAAACGAATTCGACTTTAGCTCAACGCTGTTTATCGATTTATACACTCGCTTCCCATCTATCCTCGACGTGAGACTCACACTCGCATAATTCTCCGCATTCCTTCCCGGATCGAATCGTTTTTGGCATTGCCGGAGATTATAACCCGTACTATTATTCCATGTATGTTATATGAAGAGGTCGCCTCGCTCTTTTGGAACACCCTCGCATACGTGGTACCCATAGACACGTCTTGCTTTCGTCTATTACCTTGGACATTAATGTCGTCGTTCATTGACTAACCATTATATGTTATGTATAGTATATACTATATAATAGATCAATCCTTTTTTATTTCCTTGATAGTCACACAGCCATGGACTCAAACCAGGCGCAACTGTATGTAATCTTGAGCTCGACTACAGTTCATGAGGACTCACACGACCATAGGAGGCAGCAAATTCATGCGCCTACTTTCACCCTCAGCTCTAACGACAAGTTCATTAGAGAAGTCCCGCCACAGCGCCCACCTCCGCTAGCTTCGATGAATAGAAACGATATGTCTACCAAGACAGAGACTCAGATGGCACCGGCTGGTGTATGGACGACGCCGACATCTCAAGAACCGCGACCAAGGCCTGCCACTATTCATGAAGGCTTCTCATTCTGTGCTAGCGAAGAATTTGGAACAATACCCTCATGGGAAACGCCATCTGGCCTAACAATTCATACGCCAAGCGATACTATGTCACGACCCGTTTCGATGCACCAAGACTTTTACCCTATGACGACGATGGGTAGTAGTGAGTTTCACCCAAGCTAACTCAGGACGACCGCTGACCGTTAATCTAGGTCCATGGGGACCCAAGCCATGCGAGGATCATTTCGAGATGCCTAACCTCGATGTGGACATGAATATTGGTCAAGCGTTTACGACAGATGAAGCGATTCCAATTATTGACCTAAGGTACTCCGGGGCTCAAATGGATAATGAGTCGATGGGTTTTGAGCCAGGTGTAAATCCTCGCCGCATGTCGGGGTCATCGTTTACCGTGTCGACGACAGGCGGACTTTCTGATATGCCTTCATATGAAGACTTCTCCGCTGCGCTGTCTGAGGCGCCATCTTTCACTTCGGACTACCCGCCGCCCTCGAATCGAAACTCGCTTATGTCTTCAACTCAACTGTCTCCCGTAGCTTCTCCCCGCATGACACCACAGACTCGCACTGATCTCGTCCGAACTCAAAGCCGTGGTCGTGGTGCCTCGCCTTCCCCTCGGCCAGGTATGAGATCTGCTCCTTACACCGTGGATAGCGCAGCAAGAAATAAGAGGTGGTCAACGGGGTCATATGGCACTAACACAAACCGCCGGCCATCGCCCTTCGTATATCATCATACACATGATGCTTTTGGTCCCCGAATGTCATCAAGGCATTCATCACCCACCATGCCAAATCACCCGCTTCCGTTAAACTTTGGCAACCTTCAAGCCATGCAACAGCACCCGTTCCTGGTGTCGCATCCGCCAGCCTTTCGCAACAGCATGCTTCTTCCAACGCAGTTACCATCTCAGCTACCATCCCAGGCGTTCCACCCAGAAGCGCACCATTTCGAGAATCCCCCGCCACTGTTGTCTCACGGACTATTCAGGATGCTACAAAGCAATGCAGATCCACATTCATTACATGGCCATTACACGGATTTATCCGACCCGCCGGATCTATATGCGTCTCTACAGGAGGAACAAGTTCCACCGCCTCCCGAAGACATGAACCCTTCGGATCCGGATCTTGTCCCTCATGAGCAGGAATTACGATTTGAAGGCGATTTGTACACTCCGAGATGGGTTCGTGGGCATGGAAATAAGCGGGAAGGGTGGTGTGGTATTTGCAAGCCAGGCCGATGGCTAGTGTTGAAAAATTCAGCTTTCTGGTACGACAAGAGTTTTACCCACGGTATCAGTGCGGCTACTGGAAATGCGTTCCAAGAACCCCAGGAAACTAGACGAATGGATGGTAACCCAGACGTCTGGGAAGGTCTTTGTGGGAGCTGCAATGACTGGATTGCCTTGGTAAGCAGCAAAAAGAAGGGTACAACGTGGTTTAGGCATGCGTACAAGGTAAGAGACGATATTACGGAATACAAATATCCACGTACTAATAGGATACAGTGCCACACACACCCTAAGATTAAGGATGCTCCAAAGAGGCGACGTGAGAGCAGCAACTCTAGGGCTGTAGCAGCTTCTCAAATTACAAGGCCAAAGATAGAGCCTCAGCAGCCTGCAACACCTCAAAGAAAACTCACGACAGTCTCTTTATCCACGACACCGATTCCCATGCAAATTTCCGGTTCTGCAACTCACGAACAGACAGTTCAGCCAGAACAGCCACAGCCACAAAAGACGTTCCCACCACTCGATGGACTGACGAACATGATCTGAACCTCATCACTTCGCTTCAAACCATACTTTTTCCAACAACTGTTTCTTCTTATGTCTAGGTAGAAATCTCGGACGAGAAACGAAACATTTTCTTGGATTCCCTCCCGCCAATGTCAGGACGGGCTATAGACGGACAGTGGCGCACTTTGGCGCTAATCTTGCTCACTTCTCTCCTTTCCCTTATCTATCATTGAGCCATATTTCATTATCTTCAACACTATACCCCAACATGAACAGAATTCTCTTTCCAACTAAACTGCTATGATGATTCGAGCACTACAAGTTGGTTCACGACGGATGGGATAGACTGGAACGGGGAGGTATATCGCGGCGGTTATGACAAATAAAAAAGATTGCTTCGCTTCGTTGTGCGCTATTTCCATCACATATTGCGTTTTACATATACGGCCACAGATCACACAAATTTGTCTAGCTTTCCCCTTTCGATGTCTATATGCAACATACAAGTTTTTTTCCTTTCCTTTTTTTGCTAATTAATGTAGATAGTTAAATAGGAGATACCCTCGAACGAATCTGGGGTCAATAAGGAGGGGAAAAGAGGAGGGAATGGTTTCCACTCGGGAATGATTGCGAAAGCCGTGCTGGGCAGCGGTGAAATCTTGGGGGGACAAATGATACCACGGGATGGTTCCCATTGCGATATCCGTAGACTTAGGTAGACAACGATGAATGATTTCTTAGTCTTTACAGAAACTATTTGCACAATCCGTGTCGTAATTGTGTAACCCAACAATATCAAGCGGAAGCGTCACTATATCAAAATTTCAGGAAAGACCAGGGCAACAGCGCCTTTTTCGAGCCAAAGCAAATATCATGTAGGTTTCGAAATGTCAGCCGCGAACGGATATCATGGAATTAAGAGCTGAAGAAGCATGGCCCCCACGAACACAATCACATCATCCTGATCTACCATCAGATTAGACAGCCTCAGATCCAAGGAACCTTCGTCAACTCAGATTTTTTCTCGGCTGTTGGCTCATTAGAGACTTGAATTTACTAGGGACACACCATTCTTCGTGCTTTTTGGTACGTGTAGGTGGGCTTTCTCCGAGCCGTAGATCCGGGTGCCACCTACGCTCTCAGCTCCAAACTGGAACGGAAACGAAACGCATAAAGATGACTTACATACAACCTAAACATTACTAAACTTAGCCACCTCGGCACAACGTTTTAAGATCTTCATAGCTCCAGGTACACTTTTTCTCTCTCCTCACGCGTCATCGTTTCTCTCTCTCTCTCTGGTGCGTCTTGTGATCTATATGGGTAGGTAGGTGAGTATCCATCCAAGTATCACGATGTTTCTTTCTCTCACGCAGCTCTTCCATCTCTCCCCCCCCCCTTTTTCCCGGACCTAGCGCCACATTTTCCTATAATAGGATCGGATAAACTCCCCGTCGCCTTATTAGTGGTCCGTACCCTAATGGTAGAACCAGGGCTGGGCCAAGTTTTTCTCGGGTCTCCACCACGGAAACAGACCCCTGAATCTTACGTGCTCTTATACACACCCTCCTTTTCTCCGACTAGATCCCATCCCTGCTCACCCTCTCTGTGTGGCGCCTGTACGCCCGTCCCCGGGGATCGGGTCTGCTTACGACTCGTCTTTACACACAGTTTCCTCGGGGCTTGCCCCCGCGGGCGTCCGGACGTGTTTGCCCGTTGCAGGTAGGCTTTCGCGGCCTGGGGGGGTGCCATGTTAAACATCGCACAGGGTCAACAGCTGAACCGTGTGTTGGAGAGAGAGGTAGGGCTAAAGCCCCGAGATCCCTACGTTGTGTCTGCCATTGGTTGGTCGTAAGGCTTGGTATTTTCCCTCCTTACCTTAACTTCCTTCCCCCTTGCTCCTCTCTTATTCTTGATACCCAAAGTGCTATTTTACGGCTATTATGATGGATGGTGGTAGTAGTACAGGCAGTAGCAAGGCGCCTATTCCATATTCCTTGTACAACACCGTGTGTTTCGATTCTAGTTTACTTAACTACAGCAGGGTGAGATTCCTGTATGACCAGAATGACTGCTCGTGTGTCATACATGGTTGCTCTTTCATATTACATATACATTAGGGGTAACACAGCGTCCTACTCATGGATTTTTGGGAATAACTTCTTCTTCTCTTGGTAGACGCAGTAAGCTTACCATTTACGGCACTAAGTTCTGCGTGTGAGATATTCTTGATACATACATTAATTCCGAACCCCTCTCTCAGAAGGATGACATACCACTCGTGGTATCAAAATAGGGATCTTACGCCAGACGTCGATCATATCACATCTCAGATACTGTTCTCTCGTATATCTGTTTATAGTAGTCATAAGCGATATCTTATTGGGGGAGTTGAAGAAACTAACTAGGTTCTTATCTTGATATACCCGCGTTCTCAAATCGATCCATGTACGTCACCCGCGCTCCCAAGATTACCTACCTATATAGAGACGTAAGGTATGTGTGGTGTTTGAGATGTCTTCTGGAATCAAGTGGCTTGCGCTGGCGCCATCGTGCTTACGACGTGTACAACAGTGGCTTACATGAACGAAGGGAGGAGCGAAACTCTTACTCTGGCATCGCGTCATGGCTGTATCATTCGCAGGAAGTTCCTGATTATCCCGCGTGGCGCTCTTTCTCGCAGGGGAAGCTAGTATATTATAGGTCGATGGCGACGGCTCGTCTTCTGGGATTTCGAAGCCGGGGAAATCCGGATTGCGTTTGGTTGATCTGCTGGGTAGAGAACCACGTCCGCAGAGTCGCACGAATGGAGCTGACCTATTTACCTAGGTATAATCTGAAATAGAATTATGACTATAGCATATATGCCTCGATCACTGCATTCTTTGTTGGGTTCCTTTCCGTCTTGGCTTAATTGTCAGAAACATCCTCAGACTAATGAAGGAAGAGAAGTATATAGAGGTGTTTGTTATATTCGCTTATGGCTTATATCCGAATCTCCAGCGCCAATTCCGATCATTTAGTTCTTTCCTTCTATCGAGTACAGCCATTTTAGAGTCATATCTGTGGAGCACTCTTTCCTCGTGTCGACTTGCTGTTAGCTTTGAATGTTTGGAAACATGGGAAAGGTTCAGGAATGGGGTTGCCTTCTTGACCCAGGCTTTTTCCACTCATACTGTCTATCTCGTTGAGAATGCTAATTCCTAAGGAGCAGGACCAGCCGCTAGGTTTAAATTATGACATACGAGCAGCCCATCGCTTACTAGATTCTGTACGAGCACCTAAATTGTTGAACTAGCCGCAGATATTGTCGATCTGCTGTTGAAAGCACCCAGTCCCCGAAGATGACATCCCCACACATTGTAGTCAGATCGTAATATCATTACTTAACGAGTTCCTATTGATCCCCTTTAACTCTCTGGTAAATATGGTGTTCGTATAACGGTCGCGATAGTTAGAAGATGTTCACGCCAACAATACCAGATACAGCCTCTACTACAGAGGGCGCTGCAACGAGGAAGTATATATAGTGGTCCTGTTCGAGACCTGCGAGATGGAGTAGAAGAATGTATGATCTTCTACTTCATAGTGTTTTAACGTGCCTTTTCTCACTGTTTTACTTTATGGTTTTTTTTTTTTTTTGATTGGGAGGGAGAGAGAGAGAGAGAGAGAGAGAAGGGGGGTAGGAATTTTAAGGAATACGTGCAACCTAATTTGAGTAAGACATTATGAAGTTCGAGTTTATAGTCGCTGGCTGCTTCCCTAATTGAGAAGGTTTGTCTTTGAGTTTATCAAGTTGCCAATGAGTTGATGTTTCTCTTACTCGGCCAATATCAGTAGACGCACCTTCTGAGATGTATGTATGTTACACTGAGCAAGGGTGCACGGATAGGAGATTTCGTCATATGTGCTACAGAGGCTTCTCCTGCTTGGAGTTACGACCTTTCAGGAATGATTCTGAAGATCCGTACGTGGATGTAAGAACTCCGAAAGCTACGTCACTATAAATCTTCAAGTAACTCGATTTTTTTTTTTGCAGTTCGAATTAACATCTAAGCCCAACATCACCTATATCGTCAGATGGAAGTAAAGGGCCCCAGAGCCTAATTACCACAAGGAGAGAGGCGTTTCCGCTATACGAAGGCTACTATATTCCTTAAGTACGTACCTACAGTTGTCCTTATGCAAATCGACAACAATGAAGAGACTAGCAGTGACGCCCGTCGTCTAATTTCTTACTCTAAGAATTTCTAAGCAAGTCTAGTCATTTTAGGGCAAAGGGGAACTTCGGGACTTTAAGAGGTAGGTACGAAGATGAAAGTGCAGTAGGTTTAATGGGTACGTTTTGGGAAATAGCATAAATTAATTTGACCAATAGTATGTCGTTATCTTTCCCCGGCGAAATACATATCTTACCCCTAATTATGATCTTTCACATGCATGCATATTCAAACCCGGAATCAATTCCAATTATTTCAACAATACCGAACCGTCCTGCCGTCTTCGAAACACATGGCACATGGACTTTTGCGGAGTTGATATTTCTGTTTTACAATAATGAATGAAAGTGCGTACGATGTTCTACAAATTATACAAATCTTGCTATTAATATTGAGAGTATATGAACCATAGGGCTAAGTAAGGTACGGTGTAGACCCGACAACGACGTCACCAGGCTTCCAGATTAGGAAACCAATCATTTGCAGTCTCGTGTCAGTAATGTTTGTCGGAGACTTTCCATCTTCAACTTGACGTATGAAGGAGAAAAAAAATACGCGCTCCCACTAGGCGTCTCGGGGACTTGCAGTCTCTATTTAAAGATTTACGGTTGGGGAGGGTATCACGAACACCACATGGATTTAACAGAGTTGTAACATCGTCAGGCGTCTAATCCCACACTCAGGGCTGCATCTCTTTCGAATTGCCAATAAGATTATAATTTTCTATCCGACTGCGTACGAAATTGAGACTTCAGTGGTGAGTTAGGGCGTCTGTTGAAGCAAACAAGCGACCTAATGGCGCCAACAGGTCCAGGCAAAAATCCAGCTTAGGGCTGGCGGTTTTTTATTCGTGTGCTACAAGCCCCCAACCATCTAACTGGGAATTAATGCATTGCACAAACAGCTATCCCCATGGTGTTTAGCCTATCAGGGGACTCAATTACCTCGATAAGCAGGATGTCGAGCCACAGCTTTGATCGTCGCACGAGCGGATATGATCTGATTGACAGGCAATTATGTAAAAAAGCATCAGATCTAGCTTCCCTCTACAATAGTATTGAAGTTTACGCTTTTGAAACCTCAAACCTGTTCGATTATGTTTGCCGTAGGTGGAGTAAGGAGCTTCGAGTCATTGCCTATCAACCGAGTCTTGTCAAGTATGCAGATACGTATTTTAACTAACATAGGCAAGATAGACTAGCATGTGGAGATGGTTCGTCCTCTGTTGACTCATTCTTGTTCCATCTAATGCAGGTCCGAACTCCCAAAAATGCCATACTATGTAGTACGACCCATTGCTCGGTATCTTTTGGATGGAATTTTGCATGTTTTTTATAGGGCCAACCGTTCTACAATCTAGCGCAATTCACTATGATTCGACTGAATAACCGAACATCAGATATACCCAGACGTATCGAAATTCTATACAGGTATACATAAATATACATAAATATACATATATGTATGCATACTGCAGGTACGTAGCATGTCTTGCCGCTATTGTTGCCGTTACTAGGAAATTCAGCCATCTAATTTGCTCCTGCATTAAATCGGTTGACAACTCATAAGGCTTTGGAGAAATATTGGGGACATTCCTCCGAACTGGTACCGCAGTAAGGCAGTAAGCACAATAGCTCGCTCGCTTGGCGGAGACGGACCATGCGCAATTCTGCAGGTCCGGATCCCTTATAGCTGCAAGCAACCGTGGTGACTGCCAACACAAATTTTGAGAGGATGTTGAATTGCGACGATATCCTCATCCTTTTCTGAAAGGAATGAAGATTTGATACTCAAGACCCAGTCCGAATAATACCCAAATAACATGATAGAGCTTCGGTTAAGGCGGAATACCTAATGGCCTTCGCGTCGGATAAGTTACATACTACCATAAAGTCTACATGTAGCTACCGTCAGTTATAGCCACTGCGGGGATAATCCTGGGTTTCACCTATGGGAACATTGCTGATGCCAGGTAACAAGAAAGTTGGTCTGCAAGGAGTCCTACGCGCCGCTTGCTCACCTTAGCTAGTCTTCTTAGCCAAAAGATAATAGCCAATTGATCATTTCTAGTTGACTGCTATGCCATAACTGTGCTTTTTGATGTTGATTAGAAGACGAGCCTCGCCTAACATCCCACGAAGGCGATCGCCGTTAGATAGATAACAGTAGACCTAAATGTAAGTCTTAGACCTAACAAGCATAGGTATTGTATATCCCTTTGTGCCCCTCGTTACACTTATCGAAAAGGTGTTCCTTGCCCCGGCTTATGACTTACAAAAAAGTATTGCCAAGTTTAGTAATAGGGCAACCCCCAAGCACAGACCTGTACTCTAAAATTTACCCGACAGCTCTAGGTACATACCTCTTAAACTTCAAGGCACCCGCTGTTACCTAGAACTAGGTATATCCACCCACTTAAAGTTCCAACTGTTCTTCACCACGACAACCGACGTCTGCTCTATGATTTTTTTTCTTTCTTCCTTCTTCTCCTCGTCTTCTAAATCATAATTAATGATACATGCCTAATTATTAACTACGTTCTCTTACTGGTTCGTGTATTCCTCTACACCGTATTTGGACCAGGCTAACACGAACGTCCTGATCCGTAGTTGTACCTGAAGCTTTACAAACGACTTTCCTTCGTACCTCACGTCTCGGCAAACGACTCTATAGATATGATAATGTTCAATGATAAATGAGTTTAAAGAATACCACCTACCTTAGGGAAGCAAGCAATTTCCCCTACAAGCAAGAGAGACTTTGCTATGAGTGCAGATCAGCCAACTTCCAGGCAAGACACTACAATTCTCCCTTCCTACTTGTCTCGGTGCTCATTCTGGTTCGTAGCTTTGGTGATCCAAACGCTCAGCCTCCCACCCCCAAACAAACCCCGACCTCCACTAGCTTTCCAAATTCAGTCTTCGAAACCCCAAAGAACAATCGAGCCTCGTTCGAGGAATCGTCGGGTTGGACGCCTCAGTTTGCCGAAGAATATTCCGTCTTCAACTCGACTCCCGGTAACTTGAAGGCTCCTTCTCACGGTCAATTTGTCGACTTCTCTATCTCTACGCCCTTTGGGTCTTCGAACCACAAGAGGCCTCTCTCTACCGATAGTATCGCCGCCGAGATAGCAACCCATGTTACCCACTTCTCCCCGACTCCTAACCTCCCTTTACCTCCCGTTGACCCTTCCAGGCGGCTATCATCTTCTCCGGGTTCCTTAGTGACTGGCCAAAGCCCAACCGAGGCGGGCTTCCGGGCTAGTTCACAACAGTTGTCTAGTAAGAAGGCCTGTCGAGAGATAGCGCAGGGGGATAAGATTCAAACGGCTACACCGCCACCTTCTACTCATAAGGGAAAGCGACGACTTGCCCCGAAGCTTCAGACAGACACCATGCAAAATGATGGATTTGAACAGGAGTTCGTAGCGGGTACACCGCACCAGCAGCACATGTCGAATTACATGTCGACCCCAACCGATCTATTTGGGTACCCAATGTCGGCGCCTGCCGCTGCTTCTAGCTTTGGTGACTCGCGCATGTTCTGGGACACTGATATGGGCGGCATGGACCTCGACTTTTCCACTGCTAGCGGTAGCATGTTCCAGACTCCTACTCACCGACCCATGAGTTCTTTGGACTGGGGCAAATCAAATGAGATCTTCCAGGAGACTGGCACCGTTCCTCCGCAAAACCAGGAAGGTAGGCCATCGACGAAGAAGGAACGGGCGATTGCGCCGAAACCTGCACCGCCAAGCTTAGACACAAATACTACAGATGCATCGATGTTTAGCTCATCTTTTCCCGCCTCTGCCGACGATTCTTTTGCCATGATGAGCCAGAATGGGGGCGTGGATCCTGGCCTTTTGTTTACTAGACCTCCGTCCTCGAGCATGGAATCTGCTCCCTTCAATCCGATGTCGCAGCCTCCCTTGATGCAGTCTTTTTCGCAACCAGAACCTGTCGCATTAGTCGCTAAGGCACCAAAGCGTTCGACAATCCGTCGCTCAGCTAGTACTAAGGAGATAGATGTCGGTAAGAAGGCGAATCGCGCATCCGTAAGCTCACCAATCAAAGCCTCGGATCGGCCTGGGCTATCGCGTAGTTTCAGTGAGAAAATAAGTCGAAAGCCTGTGAACAAGACATCCGCTCTACCCAATCTTGCGCCAGCTGCGCGACCCATGATGCAGAATATTGGAAGATCAGCATCCCAAGGGTCTAGACCAAATGGAAGAACATCGCCGCTGAAGAATCATCAGCACCGTTTACCTAGCTTAAGTTCTATTCCCGAGACCCCCCCTCCACGAACTCAAACATCTGTCAAGTTCACGATTGATTCGAGAGGCCGAGCTCGAGCAGAGACAACGACAGTAGTCCTTGATGATGATACGACGCCGACTGTAGTACGCCACCGCCAGGGGCAACGAGGTAAGGGAAACAGCTGGGCATCTTCTGAAGATGATGACTCGTCAACGGATGATGAGCCCATTATCATTCCTAGTCGAAACACGTCGTTCGTGCTACCGGAACCGCGAAGACCGTCATCACAGTCCTTCCATTCCTCCCAACGGAGCATGAGCGACCAGAGCACAAGTAGTCTCGGAATTTTTTATAATGAGCCAGATCATGACGCCGAAAGCGAAGCCGAGACGGTAATGAATGCTGTTGGCAGCAGCAGCCGCGGTGATGCAGCAAGCGAGCTTCGAAAGGTTATGGAGAGGCGTCAGAAGGGAACGTCGAACATGAATCAGAGCTTTGCGTCACGGTCAGCGTACAGCTCCAGCTCTACAGCGACTCCTACCAAGATTACCAATACCCGTACCTCATCAACTGACCGGGCTCGTCGGGTTCGATGCGTTTGTAATAACAACCACGTCAACGGCAACACTTATATGGTTCAATGGTACCCTCACCGTCTTCTTTCCTACTATAGTTGGCTCGTATGACCGTCAAACATCTGTGACTAATCCTATTCTAGTAAATTATGTGATATGGAGCTCCATGGCAAATGCATCAACATCACCCGGCAAACTCTTCCCAGTGTATATATCTGTGCATTCTGCGCCAATACGCCGAACGCCCACGGGATGCGAAACCGGGAGGTACGCAAGAGCATTGGAGGACAAAACTCTCGAGCGTCTATCACGTCTCCACTAGCGCACAAATCGTTTAAGTCGTTTAGATGACGACAAGACTTAGTCCGCATGGAAACTGGATATACGGTGCGACACCTAACCTAGGTACTTTGGTTTATCATGATAGGGATATGTGTGAATGAATTGGCGCTCACTGGATATTATAGACGGGGGATAGATTAGTTCTGCCAGATCTCAGCTGGGACCTTTGCCGTACGTACGATACCCTGATCTATACTTTGTAGATGATGAGTAGCAATGAGAAGCGCCGATTTGAGAAATTAAGGGGGCTGAAGTCCCGGTGTGATGAGCTATTGCTACTTTGTGACTGGTCTTCTACATACGACATGTACGAGGCTCCTTTATTAACGAACTTGCTACCTAACCAGATCTGAATCCAATAAGGATCCAGGGGCGTAGGGAAATGATTTCAATATGTATACCTAAAACATCTAGCCACATAACGCAAGGGCTATCATTACTTTTAGATTGATATGTATTCCACATTGATTTATTATATTAGGTATCTATGTGCAAGTCATTAAGTATGTCCCTCCTTCATAAGAGAATAACATAACCTCTCGGGAAAGACAACTGAACAGAAGTCGCAGTAGTGATCGAGCGGTAGTGAGCTGGTCATAAATTAGTTAGTCGGTTTTAACTCTGGCGGAGCTTCCTTAGGCGTAGCTCGGCCGAGACACAGAGGAGTGCTTGATCAAGGGATAGGTACAAGGCCGATCTCGGCAACGCGGGGTGCCTTTCGGAAGCGACAGCAATTGAACGCGGGGCAGCTCCGGTCAACTTTTTCGTCGTTGCACATACATTGTATCCCTTAACTGGGACAAAACCCCCAACGCAGCCTACCTATTTACAAATCCCAATCTCCTCTGCAATTAACTTGCCAACGTACCCAATATTATATAGTTCTCAATTGACTCGATTCTCGAAAATGGCAACACATAACATCGTCGTCTTCGGTGGAGACCACTGTGGTCCCGAGGTCGTAGCCGAGGCCGTGAAGGTACTTTTTCTCTCCGAAAGATAGGCATTGCAGACAAGGCTGTGACGTCCATCACCCCAGGGCAGTTCCAGATAGAAACAAGAAGCTAATATAGTGTGTCCTGCTAGGTCATCAAAGCCATTGAGTCCAACAGCCCCCGTGGCGTCAAGTTCAACCTGCAAGAACACTTATTAGGTGGTGTACGTTCGCTTCTGCCCCCGTTTGCCGAATTCCAAGATCCTCTACTCCGAGGCTTCTCCAACCCCCTCAACCCCTCAATACCTTTTCCCCAGCCTTGAAAAGAAAGCTCCGAACATCAAAGTTAATAACGTACACGTTCAACAGTGCTCCATCAACGCCCACGGCACCCCCCTCACAGACGCCGCCCTCGAAGCCGCCAAGTCCGCGGACGCCGTCCTCCTCGGCGCCATCGGGGGGCCCGAATGGGGCACGGGAGCCGTGCGTCCCGAGCAGGGCATCCTGCGGCTGCGCAAGGAGATGCAGACGTACGGCAACCTGCGGCCGTGCTTCTTCCCGTCGGACTCGCTCGTCGACTTCTCGCCGCTTAAGCCGGACGTGTGCCGCGGAACAAACTTCACCGTCGTCCGCGAGCTCACCGGCGGCATCTACTTCGGCGAGCGGAAGGAGGGCGATGATGAGGCTTGGGATACGGAGGTTTATTCGCGCGCTGAGGTCGAGCGGATTACGCGGCTGGCTGCGAATCTCGCGCTCGCGAGCGATCCGCCTGCGCCGGTTTGGAGCTTGGATAAGGCGAATGTGCTGGCGACGAGTCGGCTGTGGCGCAAGGTTGTTTCCGAGACCATGGCTAGGGAGTTCCCGCAGCTTAAGCTGCAGCACCAGCTTATTGACAGCGCGGCCATGATCATGGTCAAGAACCCGCGCGGACTGAATGGTATTGTGGTTACGAGCAACCTGTTTGGCGACATCGTCAGCGACGAGGCTAGCGTTATCCCTGGGAGTATTGGTCTGAGCCCTAGTGCTAGTTTGAGCGGCATTCCGGATGGAAAGTCTAGATGCAATGGCATTTATGAGCCGATTCACGGTTAGTTCCATCCCCATACGTTCTACCTAATTGTTCTCCTATTTTAGGGTGCTAATCGGATTACCTTCTAGGCTCGGCACCCGACATCTCGGGCAAGGGAATCGTCAACCCTATCGGCACTATTCTCTCCGTTGCCATGATGTTCCGATACTCGTTCGCACTACCGAGCGATGCCGATGCCATCGAGAAGGCTGTCAAGAATGTGATTGACAGCGGGGTCCGGACAAGGGACCTTGGCGGCTCAGCTGGTACCAAGGAAGTCGGTGATGCCGTCGTACAGGAGTTAATCAAGATCTTAAAGAGCTAAGGCTCATCTTGTCAAGTCTCGGTCCCGGAGTCACTACATCTTTCTCTGGTGACGGTGATCGTAACTGGGTAGGTTAGGAAGGATCCTGGTAGACAAAAATTGGTGTAAGGTTTATGAGGGTTAATGCGCTGTAATGAGAGCAACGAACAATCTCAATCGAAAGGTTTTCGGTCTTCCTAAGTTGAACTGCAGGTGAAGTCTCATGCTTAAGTATCTACTGCTTATGATTGTGATTTGATGACGGTAATGGTAAGTAGTCATTAGTATATGTCTCTGGGTATAATTAAACTTGGTCATTCTCAACGCCCCCATGCGTCTGAATGCCGTCGATTGTCACTGCGACAACGAAACCGGAACGCCAATCTATGCATATAGCAGACCCTTTTCCTTCGTGAAAGAACCTCGTAGTGTTAAAGAGGTAAATCACTGTCCCCAAGAGATACGATCCGGGACAATATTCATCAAGAACTGCAGCCCTTTCAAACTCAAGTTGCATAATCAGCCCTGTCGGATCTCCCCTCCTTCTCATCATCCTTCTCACTCCCAATCTCAATCTTTATCCTTATCGCGAAACTTACTTCCTCACCTTCCCTTCCCCCTCGTATTCGCCAACACACTCGCCGTATCGTCCCTCAGCTCCGGCATCGCCTTATCCATCTCACCAGCCAGCACATCCCTAAACGACGCAAACGCGCTCTGCTTGCCGCGCGCGAGCTGGTTCCCCCGCCGCACCAGCTCCACAAACTCCCGCGTGTAGATGTCCGGGTTGCGCCCGTTGTCCACGTATTGGATCAGTTCGGGCGGGATGTGAGGTAGCTCGCGGTCTGGAGAGGTGTCGATGGCGCGCGCGTGGATCGCTTGCAGGTTCGAGGAGAGTGTGCGCAGCTCGTTGGCGATAACGTCGCGGGAAGATCGCGACGCGGGGGAGGCGCTGGGGTTGGTGCTACTGACGGTGCTGTCATAGTTGACTACTTGGACCATTACGTTGGTGAGTGTTTGGATCGTGTCTTTGAGCTGCTCTGTTGCCGTGGTGCGGGTTAGTATTTGTGCTTGTGCCTTGTCGCGGCGTTGGACGTTGGGGAATGAGGGAGAAGAGGCTTACGCTCTAGGGCGTCGTGGTCTACGCGCGCTATTGGTGCCATGGTGGATGTGTGTGGTTGGGGAGACTATAGAATGAAGGATAGAGTAGCTTTAAAGTTGTACGCGCGACAACTGTGTGTAGTGTCGTAAGTATGGGAATTCTTGAATCGAAATGTGTTGAAGATTAGAAGATGGAAGGTTAAGGTTACCACGTCGAATTCGGTCGGCGGGGCAGCGATGGAAGATAAGGGTGCTGTAATCGTGGCTAGTGATGCAAGGGCCAGGCATCTTTAAGGCATGCCCAGCCAATCAAAGGTGGTACTGCGTCCCCCAGATTTCCATTCAATGGTGTACGTCCCTGCGTCCATACCTTGACCTTTGCCTAACCTTGGTAAAAACACATATGTACCTCTATCACTAATGCGACAATATCGTAGGCTTAGCTTTCGTGATAGCTCAACTTGATAGCTCAACTCGTATCTTGTCCTAATTGCTTTTTTTTTTTCGATTAATAACCGTGTGTTTCTAGCTCGTCCTCACCTAGACTGTGAACACTAATCCCCCCTGCTAGGAATCTTAATATTAGATAGCAATTGGTTTAATCCCAACCGGAGGTTTTTTACGCTGGAACTTTTTGAAAATTAATTGTGGTACGAAATGATAAGGTAATTGATAAGGTAATTGATAAGAAACTGATAAGTAATTGATAAGCTTTTCTCGCGCGATGATTGGATAAGATTTTCTTTTATCTTTACTTTAAACTTTAAACATTAATAACTTTACGAATCCTTATCCGATAAGGATAAGACTTACGTAATTAAATAGAGGAGCCAATTCGCTATTTAATAATATTGGGTGCACGATGCTACGATATCTATAGCCCGAGATATTCAAGGTTAAATATAAAGGGTTTTTTTGGGAAGGTATTAGCCACTGAGCCACTAGAGCTACTGGAGCTTTGAGCATTAGAGCCACTGAAGCCACTGAAGCTTTAAGCTATTAGAGCCACTGAAGCTTTGAGCTATTAGAGCCACTGCAGCCACTGAAGCTTTGAGCTATTAGAGCCACTGAAGCCACTGAAGCTTTGAGCTATTAGAGCCACTGGAGCCACTGAAGCTTTGAGCTATTAAAGCTTAACAACTTTAATATATATAAAATTTAATAACTCTACTAATCCTTTACTTAAAAATTTAAAAAAATTATAAGTAAATAAAGATTTAAATTCTCATTCGAATGATATAAAGTGCACGTGACTAGCCCCTGTTATAATAGAGTTATTAAAGATTAAAAATAAGGTTTTAAAATTAAAAGGTATATAATTATAATTATGTACAAATTCTATCACGTAATCGTAATGGCGTAGTGGTAATAATCGTAAAATTAAAAATTTAAGCTTAGGTTCGAATCCCACGTAAAGTAAAAATTTAAAAAAATTAAAAATTAAATAATAAAAGAAATAAATAAATAAATAAATAAATAAATAAATAAATAAATAAATAAATAAATAATTTAATAAATAATTTAATAAATAATTTAATAAATAATTTAATAATAAATTAAATAATAAATTAAATAATAAATTAAATAAATAATTAATTAAATAAATAATTAAATAATTAAATAAATAATGAAAAGAATAAATAATTAAAAGAATAAAAACAAATTAGAAAAAATATTTAAAAAAGTATTAAAATAAAATTAAATTTAAAAGTTAAAAATTTAGCCTTCGGTTAGGATATTACCTTTTTTTCTTACTTTATTTCTAATTTAAAACTTAACTTAAAACCTCTATAACTAGCCTTTCGCGAGGAAAAATTTTTGGACCTTTTTTTTTATTTTTTAAAAATCCCCCGAACCCGAGCCAAAGCGAGGAGCAGGGCCGTGATTTTTTAAAAATAAAAAAAAAGGTCCAAAAATTTTAATTGCCTGCCGTTTAAGCTAAACTGAAAGAAAAAAAAAACGAGAATCCAGTATTCGTTAACTCAAAGAGGGATATGTTACCGATGTAAGACTTCTCGGAAACATAAGAGGAAGACGAAAAGCCATAATGAGCCAAAGAGAGGCAGGTTCTAATGAGCAGGAAATGAAATGAGCTTATGGATAATTTGATACTCCTCCGGTTGGCTTGGTGTAAATGTATGTAAGGAGTCCGATATTCCAGGTATCGGAGTGCGCCACCTAGGACAACTATAGATTCTCTATTCATCGAACATATCTTTCGAGTACCATCATAGCCGGAAGGCAGGGGAAGGTACGGACCCCTATTTATCATAATATCTGAGCCAAGACTTCGTGACCAGGCCTAAGTCTCTATATGAATTCGATCCCAAATCCGTCAAAGACTCCTGGGGTTATTGTCGCCATATGAGTTGGCTTGCTTGCTGACGCAAGATCTTTGATGTCTATGCAGACCATTCAGAGATCTATATGTGTTAATTCTGAGGAGCAATAAGAGGAGGCAAATACCATTCACATTAAGGGAGTTCAAGAATCTGATTATAAGAGTTTATCTGTATAAGCTATGTAGGCAGTACGTGGGATGTTATTAGATGAGGCTCTACAATGGGTACGACTTTATAATGTAGTAGCTGGGCGAGGATCTCGACCAATTAAATTGACAAATGCATTCCTAATTAGGAAATTGGACATCATCATAGTCACCCATACAAGTGTATCTACGCAGCAATGATAGTTAGCACAAGAAGTATCTCAATAGGGTATAGAATATGAGTTGTTGAAGTAAATCTGTCTTTGCTGGGGCTCAAGGTCGTTTGGTGTAAACTAAAATGCTTGGAGTGGCAATACTGGTTTCTGGCAGGACTTTTATCGTCCGAGTTAAAACTCCGGAAGAGAAGAGCAGCATATTATAGCAGCCTTGTGCAATAATAGCGATTCGCTCATTAGTGCGAGGAGATCACGAAAGGATCCAACATAACCAACCAATGCATTGTCTTTAAACCGTAACGTATACAATTTAATACTATTAATTAATATCCAGCCTCCCCATTAAACCATGCATATCCATACCGGCAACTCCAAGCCCATTTCAACCCCTCATTCCTCCCCCCTCGCCAAACTTCTCCCACTCAGCAATTTCTTTATCTCATTCTGCAAGCTCGACCTCTTCCTCAAGCTCTGTAGATCAACCACCTCCCCATAATCCGTAATAACGTGGCCAGGCCCCCCGTCTCCACCCGCAGCATAACCACCCAACGGGGACGGCGTGCGCTGTCGACCGAGCATCTTTCGGATCTGCCGCCCGTCACCCACCATCTTGCCACGGTTTCGGCCGGGTACCGCGATACTCGGGCTCGAGGGCTGCATAGGTCTGTATAGGTTGATGAATTCCTTTGACTGCGCCGGTGGCGTCCGGCGAATGTACCGTTGAAGGTGTGCTGCCACCTGGTCGGCTAGTGGTGAGGAGGGGCGACGCAGACTCGATTTACAGTATATATCCCTGTCTCTGCTGTCTGGGCTCCCTTCATGAGAGTTGAGAGGTGACGGTCGACGGGGTGCATAAGGCGAGCGGCTACGAGGTGGGAGAGATTCCTGCGGGTTGGATGATGCGACAGTTTCTCCTATTGCTGTATTCGCTCTAGGGCTGTTATGCGTCGAATGGGTGAGCCGCGACGATGGTCGCTTTAATGGCTCGTCTAGGACGAAGGAAGGTCCCTTTAGGGCTGTGACGACTGATTCTGCCAGGTTGTCATATTCTGAGCTAGAAGGCGTATGGTGGCGGCTAGGTGGACGAGGAATAATAGTTGAATAGGGCTGAGCCTGACTGGGGCCTGTTGGACAAAATGTATGTAGTTGAGATATAGGTTCATTAGTAGATATTGCGTTAGGAGAATAATATTTGTCAAGAATGGATTGAGGCTGAGGCTCGTTTCGTTGAGAACGATCTCGCTGACTCGGGAGCCATTGCATCCATTTCGGGATCGGCTTCGTAGGACTGGGCTTAAAAGCAGGCTCGCCGAGGGGGTCTAGGACAGAGACGTAGATGGTAGAGTCTAGGGGAACAACGCAGTCCCTTCCATCATCGGCTGACCCCCCTGAACCACTCAACGCACCGTCAGTCGGTAGATGAGAAGAATGTGAAGTACGTGTTCGACCCAGAACGGATAACTGGCGCCGACTTGGTACTGGTGGGCTCTATACTTATATATAAGCCGATGTTGAATGATAGGGTCATCGACGTGTCCTCACCTTGATAGCTCTGGAAGTAGACGGTACCCTCTTGATCTCTCCCACTGCCCGTCTACTGATCTGCCCGTCCTTCCTTTCCCATCTCTTCCGTGTCAACCCTCCATCAACCTTATCCATTCTCCGCAACACATTCTGCACAACGACCCGCTCATTCGCAGAATCGATCTCGCACTCGACTACGCAATTGGCACAAGTCGGTACCTCCGTAATCTCCCTTCCAACCCCCAACCCGAACCCAAATCCATCCTCGTCGTTCACCCCTTCATGATCATTACCGTTAAACAGCTCAGCGAGCGTAGGCGCAGTAACAACAGCCCTGCTACCGCAGAGCAAACAGCCATAACACGCGCGGTGCCAAAAGCACCACCCGAGGCTAACGCACTCGTCGCCGCGGAAGACGACCTCGCCGCACACCTAGCAGATGGCGAGGTTAATGAGGTTGCGGTAGCAGGGCTCGCAGGTGAGGCGAGCGGAGCGGCCGAGGACGTGGGGAGGACCGCGGGAGAGGTGCCAGCAGAAAGTGCAGGTGAAGAGGTGAGGATGTGGTGGTTGTTTCGAAGGATGCGGCATCATCTTGGTTTTGAGAAGACGACCTGACCTGACCTTATAGTGGTGATAATTATTTTGTATGGAATTACTATTATACGTCGATTAATGAATTATGGCAAATGAACGACTTACGCGAAGGCGCTATAACAGCACCGTGGTAATTTTAATGATGGGATGCTGTTGTGAATGTAGCACTGTCTTAGCTTAGGTAGGTTTATTACAAGTTTAGGTGTGGAAGAAGTCGTGATATTAGGAATGGAGGAAGGGCTAGCTTGTTCCTGGGACTTCTCTCTGGAAAGAGGACACTCAATACCTACATGTACCTACCTACAAGCTTCGGAAATTAGATAGCCGTAGGGAAATTACGAATTGATAATTAAACCGAGTTCATTCACTTCTCATCTAGCAACCGCAAGTATGAATGTACCTGTCGTGATCATCATTAACCCTAGAACCTATGGACTTTCCGATTTGCGTCGGTATGCCAACCAACGCCACCCTCAATATTCGGGAGAGAGCCACCGGTCCTTCCATTAAACTTCCTGATTTTCGTAGCCCTAGTAAAATCATTCGCAAACCTCATATGCAGCAAAATCAACCATTGCGAGCGGGAAACACTTCCGCGAGGTTTTCCGAAGAGACCAAAAGTCTGAAAATTGTAATTTACACTTATCTCAAGCTTTTGAGATGGACCCTGTGACGCCATTATGCTTTTGTGGACAATCTAATGCATAAGCTCTTAATAATTACACAAGCTGGAGCTATGAGCATTGTGCAAGGTGTCGTGATTCAATCTGTGATACCATCATATGATGGTATTAAAGATTGCCGAGTGTGACACCAGTTACTCGGACGCAGACTACTTTCGGACCTTAGGTCGAGCAAGCATATTCAGTCGGCTAAGGCTGAGGCCGCTCTTCTTCTGGGGGCTAGGGGTTCTGCCAGCCCTCTTGGCTGGTGATGCCTTGCCAACAAGGCGAGGAGCGACAAGGGCATGTCCTTCGGCCGGAGGATCCTTTCGCAACTTCTTCGCGGCACGCTTCTCGCCTTCGTCCTCTTCTTCCTCGTCCCAACTAGCTCTGTGTCTCTTCTTGTTGGACATTCCGTGAGGAATACCGGGTCCTAGTGATGGAGCCTTGTTCTCCTTGTTAGGAGACACGTCGGAAGGACGAGGGAAGCTGCCGGGCATCTTGCTCGTAGGCAGAATCGAGTTGCGAATGTGACGAATACTGGCCTGACCAGCAGCGCTACCAAATCCCTTAGGGGAGGGGCTGTCAAAACGAATTGTGTGATCACTGCGGAAAGTAAAAGTTCCAGGAATTGACTCGGGGAGCTGGGCGTTGCTCGATTTCTCCGTGTCATCCTTGATGTCTCGACAGTAAGCAGACAGATCGGGATATGTAACGTCACCCTCGGAAGTCTTGTGCGCAGACTTGTCGATAGTGGAGCTGCTGGATTGAAGCTTGGTCATAGTCTTGGAGCGCGGGATACTCGACTTGACAGGTGACGGAGAATTCAGTATCATAGTGGATCGCTTGCTCATGGGGGTGAATTCCACGTGCCGCTCAAGTTTGCGTCCGGGCGTGGTGAAGGGCACGTGAGGTAGTTCCTCG
Source organism: Hypoxylon sp. EC38 (assembly GCA_002120335.1). Classification (NCBI taxonomy): domain Eukaryota; kingdom Fungi; phylum Ascomycota; class Sordariomycetes; order Xylariales; family Hypoxylaceae; genus Hypoxylon; species Hypoxylon sp. EC38. The sequence continues at coordinate 285,682 of KZ111254.1, read as the reverse complement.
TCAATGCCTTGATGAAGGGACGTCTTCGATGGAGACGCAACAAGTTGGGGGATCTGGGATCGAGGCTTCGAGCCACTGATTTGTCTCTTCAAAATCGACTTGACTCTATCAAGCCGACCAGGTGTTTGGACGTCCGTGGGTCGCTTGTCAATGCTCAGGTTGTTTGTGGACATTGCCTTCTTCAGAGTATCAAAGCCCTTCTTGCTAGAGGCTCTAGCTAGGCTAGCAAGATTCGGCTTGCTCGCTGATTTGGCAAGACTACCGAGGTCGGTCTTGCTAGGAGTCTTCACTAACGTGGTTGTGGGTACCTTGACGCTGTGGGCGCGAGCAAGTGAAGACTTAGTAGGGGTCATAATATTAGCCAGACTTCGTGAGCGGGGAATACTGCTATGAACTGAATCATTGCCGCTACTCTTGGGTCGAGGAATGAAGCTACCATCTCGTGAGACAGGACGGAGTGTAGAAACATCGTCATCAAATCGCTGCTTGGTACGCTTAACGGGAGACTCTGGTTGCTCCTGTTGTGTTTCAGTAGACTTAGGTACTGGGCGGTTAGAAGCTTTCTTGGATCGAACCGAGTCTGGTTCATCCAGATTTGCCTTCGATTGGCTGCGTTTGATCCCCTTCACGGGGGTGAAACGGCCAGGAGCGGCACGGAATGCTGAAGGATGATTCTCAATAGAATCCATCTTCTTGAACTCGGCCATGTGAGCGGCACTAAAACGACCAGCCTTGCCTTTGGCCTGGCGGATTTTGCGTCCATCGTTTAATTCAGCCTCCTCAAGCTTCTCTTGTTCACGCTTAGCCATAAGTTCAACTTTGATCCTTGCAGCCTCCTCACGGACCCCATCCATCAACTGTTTAGCTGCGGGACTCAGTCCCTTCTCATCGTCACCATGGAGCCTAGAATATCGAAATGTGAAGTCCGACGATGGGAAGGTGGTCTTGGAAGGGGTGGATTGAATACCACCAGGGACCTGTAGGCTAGACTTGGTGTAATCGATATCGACAAATCCAAGCTTGACACCCGACGAAGGTGCGGCAGTGGTGGGGTGAACCTTGCTGGGATGCATCTCTGACATGGGCAGCTTGACAGGTGTAGCAACAGCAGGAGTAGCAGGTTGGGGCATTGGGGAAGATGCGATGGTGTCGAGGCGCTTCGAGGCCTTCAACGTGGGAGTCGAGGAGGGTTCCTCATGTTCGATTACGGATCCCAGCTGAGGTGTAGGCGATGCCGTAACCCTCTGATATCAGATGCGCGCGTTAGCAATGCATCTCAGGAGGTAATGCGACGCGAAGGTTAAGGCGGTGTGCAAAGCCACCTGGCAAGTTCGTTTGGTGTTTACTGACCTTAGAAGCGCTCGCAAGGCGAGCTGAGCGACGCGCCATGATTAACTGATAGTGTCTTCAAAACAGATTGAATGATGCTTGAGTCGATTGAGTAGATTACACTTAAAGCAAGGTGGGTTATGGAGCAATAGGCAGCGTGTTAATGGAATGATTAAATTGCATAGAAGGAAGTTGTGGGGAAGAAAGACTGACATCAGAATTAATTGTTTACTTCAGCGAAAGTCAACAAATTTTAGTCAGCTGTGCGCACTGGCCAGCAATATATAAAGACTAAACCTAATACGGACGTGTCGTATGGGTGATCTAGCCTTTTTGTGGCCCGTGCACTTAGTAACGAGCAACGGGCTGTACCTTATGTATCGTAGGATGCTTGTAGGCTGCTAGGTACCTACATGTAATCCAAGCCTTATGACATAAAGCAGCAATCCAGTGATATCATTTTGTGTGGCATGTTCACCTACGATTTTCATGCGATCACGATTTATTTCTTAAGCTACGCATACTCACGAGATCACTCGGAGACGTATTTATGTTTCCTGGGTGTAATTTGTAGTCTATTATATCCCAGTCGACTCTACCCTTGAACGTCTCCGGAAGTGGTGGGGTGATGTATAGTGGTATTGATGTCCTACATGCAGTAGCATACATATTCCGTCCTCTGCGAAAAACTTCGTATCCTGTCTCCATCAAAAGCGGCGGCATATGAGTTCAATTCGTATATTGAACCCCAGATCGTCCCATGTCTGTTATTCAGCGGCCGATGGCACCAATAATTATATAATCACCTTAGAATAATATGCCAACCTTTTCGGAGTTAAAATCTAACTATGTAGATGCCAATCATTGGCCGTCGTTACTTGGTTACCCAGGTGAAGTATGCGTCATGCATGCAATCGGTAATTCAAGGTTGCAGTCTTACGCCCTTTGCAACGTCATCTATACGTCCAGGGACGCGCCCTTCATCTGCAGGTGCTTAACTCAGCAAGTTCTCAACTTATCAACTCGTAATATTATTGATCTAGTAAAACGGCAGTCGGGCGAATTCAGAGCCTATAACTATAATATAAAGCTTCGGGGCTGCAAGTGATCGTGTATTCCGCGTAAGCGTGTAGATTGCTTTCGGTCTACAGTACTATATTACATCCGATAGCTTCTGAACAAGATCAATTGAATTCGAGGCCTTTTATTAACATATAAATTCTTGGCCGAATATCGAGTCATACAGCTATCCTTGCCCCGGAACCTACCGCCATGGCAGAAATCAAGCCTTACACAATTGCGGTCGATGACCAGCGTCTAAAAGACCTAGAGACCAGATTGTCTCTAGCTAAGTTTCCTGATGAACTGGATGAAGCGGGATGGGATAGTGAGTATACTTTCGGCTTAATAACCGTCTAATTACGTATCTCTTCTTTTCAGAGTACACATCGATGAGAAATTATATCCTATTCTGCAGTGATGATGTTATTTCCGCGGTCTGGGACTGTCCTGGGATGTATCGTGAATAGCAATAACTAATACTAGTTTGTAGTGGGTGCTCCCCTTGCCGATGTCAAGAGACTGGCGAAATACTGGCAAGAGTCATATGACTGGAGGAAGGCAGAAAAGGAACTGAACAAGCTCCCGCACTTTACCACCGACATCCAGTGCGAAGGGTTTGAGCCTCTAGCAATCCACTTCGTCCATGTTCGTAGCCAGGTTAAAGGCGCCATTCCCTTACTCTTCATTCACGGCTGGCCAGGCCACTTCGAGGAGGTCTCGAAGATTCTGAAACCTCTCACTGAAGGCGGTGACGGGGTCGAATATCCCGCGTTTGATGTGGTTGCGCCGTCGTTGCCGAACTTCGGGTTCTCCGAGGGGCCCAAGAAGCGAGGCTTCGCGATGGAGCAGTATGCCGAGACTTTGAACAAACTCATGCTAAAGTTGGGATATAATGAATATGTCACACAAGGAGGTGAGTGATTCACATCTAGCGGCAGTTCGTACACGCCGATCTGAACTAATACAAAGTATAGGGGATTGGGGTCGCCATATCAGTAGGACTCTCGCGCATCTATATCCCAAGTATTGTAAAGCGACTCACCTGAATTACGACACTTCGAACCCCCCCGAATTTTTGAAGAACCCCATTCTTGCCCTTGAACACGCCCTACAGCCCTACAGTCGAAGAGAAAAGCACGGTGTGAGTCGCAGCAAGTGGTTCGAAGAAGAAGGCAGAGGGTATAATTTAGAACAGTCGACCAAACCGCAAACCTTGGGCTACGCGTTGGCGGATAGTCCGGTAGCATGTCTAGCTTGGATTTACGAGAAGCTCCATGATTGGACAGACGCGTATCCGTGGACGGAAGACGAGATCTGCACCTGGGTGAGCATTTACTGGTTCAGCACCGCAGGGCCTGCTGCTAGCGTCAGGATCTACTACGAGACGGCTCACAACGTCGACGGTAGGGAAGGTAAGATTGACCATCAGAAGATGAGGGAGTGGACGCCAGGCGTGAAACTTGGCTTCAGCCACTTTCCTATGGATTTGCAGGTCCTACCAAGCACGTGGGTCCGAACGCAGGGCCATGTGGTGTTCGAGAAGGAGCATGATAGTGGTGGCCACTTCGCCGCTTGGGAGCGACCTGACGACATTGTGACCGATGTCAGAGAGATGTTTGGAAAGGGTGGGGGCGCCTTCGGCGTGGTGAAGGGTCGCACAGGATACACTTCATGACTGATCGAAAGGATTAGATACCATTGAGAGATGGAAGCCATGCTACCTGGCTAGATCTGAGACCATCTGTAGCACGCTGGCCTTGAGAGGGCTATCTAACAGATTCCGAGTTGATATTGGTAATGTATAGTAAACGGAAAACGATAAAATCTGCGACCATAACTATATTAACGCATTGGGTGTCTTGGTGTAAGAGGGAGTCGATAAGGGGATAGGAAAGTGAAGGTGGTTTACGACGAGCTGAGTAGATGGTGTGCCGGAAATGTAAAGCCTTTGCTGTTTCCGTATCTATCTTTGACTAGCTCGGTGTATGTCCCCATAATCAATTATTACCGGGTATGATATTGATTGCTTTGCTTTTAATCTTCCCTCGTATGAGTAGGTGGTGTAACTGGATCTAGTTGCGCCTTGTTTGTGTTGCATGAGATTCCGGGGATCTCCTATCTACGATGATGATCGTAGCACATCTTCTAGGGAATAACAACTTATCAGACCGACATATCGTGAGAACTACCATTGGACATATTGGCTATAATTCTTAAAGGGTTGGCATCTAGAAAACTTAAGGTTCCTTTTCAATTAGATATTCAAGGATCGGCACGTCCGCCCTGAACCAACGCAGTGGGCGTGGGGGTTCTATAGATTCAGCAGGACAGCTAGTGATCTGATAATGTTCATTCGACAGGACTTGAAGCCAATTTCAAGTTTTCAGCGGCTTACGCAATTCTGATCATCGACCAGGTCAATCCTGTCGAGAGCATTGTGCAGTTTTAATATCAACCAGGGAATTATTAAGATGGCTGCGCGAATTACTGGGACACAGATTTGTATCATGTTCGAATATCTCCGAAATAAAGGTACGCCTTTCGCCGGCTACCCAGACATCACCCAGAATGAGGCTGTCTCGACCTGCGTACTAGTACAAGCGCCACAACATACAAGCGACGTCAGCGAGGCAAGATAATAATGGAAGAAATAGGGCGAAACGTCTCAGCTTGAACATCCTCCCATAGGGCTAGACAGGCCACCGAAATCGGCGACTAACAAACGGCAGCGTGAGTTGAGAACCTTTGGCTGACCCAGGGTGTGATGTTGTAACACGTCAGTGGGAGGTTGGCTGACCGAGACGTTGATCTGGAAGCACGCTAGAAGATTTCTAGAAGGTGTCAATCGACGCCTCGACATTATGTTGGCCAATCCGTTCCTGCGGATGCGACCAATGGAAAACGCTCCGGGTTACACATGCAGTAAAAGGGACATCGAGTTTGCCAACATGTAAAAGCCACCTTTTTGAACTTGGCAGAAAATTAAAGATGAAATGTGTACGAGAAAGGGCTACAATACAATAGAATTACCTATTAAATAATGGGTATATTTAATATTTTAGAATATTATTTAAACATATGCCCTTAAGTTATGCGTTCGTGAGAAGGAGAGGAGAGAAGAAATAAGCTACAAATCGAGGATGTTCCAATTGTTAGAGTCACTTTGGCTTTGTGTTACTGTACCATTGGCGCCTGTAGTTGGAAGGCTGGAAGGCTAAGCTGTTAAAGGTGGTACGTGCGTTCTACCCTTGCTCTTAGTCCGCCTGAGAAAAAAATTCCTAATGCGGAACTGGCCGCCTTGGGAGTGGCTCCCATTGGACCGCAGCTCGCCTGGACCTACCTGGACTAAAAACTTTTCCACTTTTCTTCCATCTAGCTTTTAAATTCCCTGTCTCCTCGGAGATGCGACCGTCGAGTTTTAGATCTTCATTTCTCCACATTTTCGACCGTCCTTCTTCAATCTTTCGCAAAGGAAAAATGTTAATGATCTGCTTTCTCGCCGGTAGGAATTGCTAGGGTTCGCCAGGGTTGGCATCCTAAAAGGTCTGCCGGCCTACATGCAGTACTACCAACTGCGCGGTACATCATAATATACTTACACGAGAAGTGTCAACCACAACGCCTCACATCAATGCCATCCTACGTAATGACCATGTGTTTCTTGGTTTCCTCAAAGTCGGAGATATCAAAGTCATAATATTACGAGTTCATAAAAAAGCCACAGTAAGGCTAGGCTGCCAGCCTCGTAATTATATATACATACAAAAGCAAGAACGCCACGCCATCTTACATCCTTGATACTTGTCTCAAGATACGAAATACGGATGAACGTAGTTAGGAACGGCGGAAGTAGGTTAGTGTAATTTACTCTGTACCTATAAGACTTTGAACTGTCGAAGTTATGTACTGTGGAAGTACCAAATCTTCAGTTTTGCTATTCGATGCTAGAGGAACTACCTATTCATTCAGGGTGCTCGGGTGACCAGGAAGAAATTTCTAACCCGGGGCGGAGCCGCTAATACTCTTCTTCAGGAAATTGAGGAATTCCATAGGGCTGGTATGGGAAAGCGATGCTAGTGCGAACCAACCAAGATCATCATGTGGCAGGCCGTTCTCGGCCTCCATAACGGTATCCTTGACCTCCTCCACCGGGGTTACCGACAATCTCTACAGCACTTTTGATGTTTATGTTTACTATTGAGACTTTTATCATCACTTCTTGTTGGTAATTTGCTCCCATTCTTATTTCAATTCAGGAATTACTTATCTGCTAGCTTCCTTAGCTTAGTAACACAAGGTGGTAAAGACTTGGGAAGAGAGATGACAGTTATGACCCCCTGAAGTCATTCACCCCGGAGTTGGCTCTCTCACCGCGCGTCTTACTCGTTAGCTCGTCCTGCTCTCACTAGGGTGCAGCATTGCAGGAACTTCCCCAGATTCCCGTATACTTTATGCAAATGGTCAGGGGCACAGCAATCACTTGTTGCATCTGCATTGCTTTTTGAGACGGTCATCTTCGTTCGGTGTCCGTTTAGAGGCGCGAGGAAATCTTTAAACGAGTCCACGTGTAGGTAGACGAGCGCACTTGAGACTTCCGCGGCGCGAAACCTGGATATAGGGCTTCTATTGCGGTTGCACCTCTCTAAGTGGACTAAAATAGAACTTTTCAGGTCAAGATTTGAAACATACCCGATGAGCCGTCCATTGTACCATGGATGCTATTGCGGTACACACCAATTGTCCGTATATCCAATCCTATCTTATCTCTCTCTTAGGCTAGCTTGGGTTTTGTTAAGATGTTTAAGTGATTAGCTAAAGGGCATGCCGAAGTAACACAAGGGAAACCTGCTAGATTCATTGCCATCATGTTATTGTAAAAGATTATATGCAGTTTTATTGCTTGTATACTTTATAGGTTAGTGTATGATAATCTACGTATCTATTTCACCGTTACATTACCTTTTAATTTTATACGTAGGCAAGGCCGTCACTTGAAGTCAAAGTTACCTGCGTACCTAGTTTGATAGAATTAAGCTCATCTAAGAGCCTGTTCCACAACAACTTCACAAACTCCATTAATAGCTGTCTTCATTCTACCAATTCCATACACCGACCCACCCAATAGAGCCGCTTACAGGGGACAAGAACGGCAATCAGTTTAGATAATCTAGGATGAACTTGGAGACTAAACAGGTCGAGTAAATATAGGACAACTTGTTAGAAAAAGAGCGAATGGACAATCCTAGTGAAGGTACTCGAATATTAACTTGCGGTCCGGGTCGACAGTCGGGAGGGTCCGGTCTGTGGTTTTTTTTTTTTTTTTTTTACACTACTGTACTTTTTTTGTACTTTCAAGTTTTCTTCGTCCCGTTTCAAAACTGTCGAACTAGATGTCGTGTGAGGTGACTTGACCGAAAGTACCAGGTTCTAGTACCCGGTACCTTGTTCTTAAAATGACAGGCATGGATCCATCCCACCTGCTGAGCTCGAGCTCAACTTTACTAAGTACCTCAGCAAGTACTTCGTACCCTCATGCGGTCACTGGTGCTAGCAACTGCGACTTGGGTGCGGGACCCGGTCTTGCTCTTCAAGAGATGAAAAGCTACCATCATCCACTGCAACTCTTTTCTCATAACCTGACCTTAGAGTACTCCACTTCGATCATCTTTTCTATTCCCCTTTCAATGAACCGGCGGCACTCCCAAGAGAAAAGTTCATCTGGCCTGCTTGTATTTTTATACGTTGTATTGCTTGTATTGCCGCAGCTTACTCGTCTTGGTCCACCGAACGGCTTCAGTTCAAGCTATCCATCTGAAGCTAGGTACACCCGTTTTCAACTTCACCGTCCAATACAGTGGATTCAACCAGCCGCACACTATCCTCTCAACGCTTGCGCTGTGTCCCGCAGGACCTATTGCATATTACCTTACGGGCCTTGGGTGGTATTGGCGTCGTACTGGACTGGAGTGCTATACTCTAGGCAGCACAAGCTTTCTTTCCCATAATTCGCTTAGAGCAAATACCCCCGGGGGCGACCCAGACGTGCCGTCCAACGCTTGCCTTCGCAAATCTAAAGGTCCTGTTGTGTTTCTTGACAAGGGGTTGTGTGGGTAGGACATTGAGTTTAACAGCACCGACACAGAACGCACGACGACTAAATAGGAGCTGTCCCAACTGAAAGTCAGCGGCCATTGGGCTAACGTCCAAGTAACAGTAATAAGTCCTCCATCAACAACCGGACGACTAGCACTGGCTAGTAAGACTGAATCCGCGCCGTCCAGTTTCCCATTCGGAAAGGGAAAGGGAAAAAAAAGTCTTCCCACCTTCCAAGACTTTTGGTGCCTCTTTTGCCATCTAGCTGAGCTTCCTCTAAATCGGCAAGCCACCGAAGCCAACCAACCCGGGTCGCCTTCCGATTTCAATTACATAAAACCAAGAAACATTTTCTCTTTACCTTTACTTCACCACAACTTGTCGCCCCTCTATACTACTTGTTATCTTGGTGTATCTTTATTGTTACTCTACCTGATATTTCCACCTAGAGCCGCCTGGATCCTCCCTATCTCTTAAGTGTTGACAGAGATTCCTGCCCCCATCCGTCGGATCCCGTTTCCCCAGATTATGTACTGATTAGCGCTGCATGCGCGCGCTTCACTGCCGAACGACCTCTTCGATACTCCCATTCAGGGACGTTTGGTAATATTTTAGAGGCCACACATACTAAACAATACTCACCTACCTAAGCCACAGGCATTCACACACCGGACAAGCCTACTAGGGAAGACCGGTAAACAATTTTCATATAACATCTTCTTTGCCCACCAAGACATCGTTTGAGAGGCGTTTGCCGCCGAGCGGCAATCGTCTCCTGCATTTGATATTGTCATGTCAGACAAGATGTCCATCGACAAGAAAGAACATTCAAAAGACGAATCGGACGAGTCCATTGGCTCAAGTCCCGAGAATGAGCCTGGCCCATCAGTTCCGCCAGAAAACCAGCCCGCAAAACGCAAAGGAGGGCGCAAACCTGTAAGTATATTTGCTTATGCAGTTCTGTTCCGTTCCGTTTATGGTCCTACTCCATCTCGCCAGGTTTCGGTGACTTGCGCCATACCTAAGGCGTGGTGGATGGCAGAGTAAGGCTTGTAAACTAACAGTGAGCAAAGATCTATGCTACTTCAGAGGAGCGGAAGCAGAGAAACCGCCAGGCGCAAGCCGCGTTTAGGGAGCGTCGAACCGAGTATATCAAGCAGCTTGAGGAAACTATCAAGGCCCATGAGTCAAATCTGGCTAGTTTACAAGCTGCCCACCGCAGTGCTGCAGACGAATGCTTAATGCTTCGATACAAAAACTCCCTTCTCGAACGAATCCTTCTTGAAAAAGGTAAAGCATTGTTTTATTGGCTGTCCTAGAAGAAGCATCAACTTATTCTACTTTAGGTATTGATGTCCAAGCTGAGCTTCATGCCAAAACAGGCAGTCCAAACCTTGGTCCAACTCATATGCCCCAGAACATGGTGCAACCACCACCGATGCCTCGGGCAATCCTGAACAGACATCACCACGCGCGCAGATCTGGCTCCAGCATCGCGCCAAAACTCGAGCCTGGTGTCACTTCTCTACCCCAGCCTACGGGTGTGCAACAGTCCTTAGCGTCGCCTAAGACGCGACCAACACCCCCTTCGCACGCTGCTTCTCCTACTAACCCCACGCCGCCCTTTGGTAATCAAGCGACAGCTTCTCCCGCACCCTCAGATCACACGAGCATGCGTACGACGATCCCTCCGCCTATGAAGCCACAATTGGCACCGATGACGGGAATGGCAGTTGCGGCACGTCAGCAGATGATGCAACAACACAGTGCTGGTCCTCGGCCGACGGCATTTTATCCGACGTCGTCGTTCCAGAACCATTTCCAGCAGCTCGGCAAGCTGACCCGTTTCCTTTGTATTTAATAGAACTTTGTCGTCCTATGGTTAACCCGTGAGTACAGAACAAGAGTACGATGCGCCGACCGATATGATGGACGAGCCTGAACCGGACACTCCGGGACCTGGACCTTATCCTTCCACATTCCAAGTTCCCCAACAACACGGCATGTCTGTGCAGCCAGCGACGACGGGACCGCCAGGACAACCATCAATGGCGTCCGGAGGACAGGGTAATCAAGCGCAAAGCCAAACGCAAGGCCAAGGCTACCCAAGCATGACTCAATTACTCGACCCAGCTTTGGATTGGGACCCGTTTGGTCTCAGCGCATCAATGGCCTTCCCAACGCAGTTTTCTTTCGATACGAGCAACATGAGGTAGTAGGAACTATAACAGCCGAATTATGGGTTTACGAGGGACGTTGGGTACAAAACAGAGCGCAAGAGAGGGAAAGGAAGAAATGGTCAGTGGGACGGTATTACAGACTACGAGTATGATCGAGCAAACGTATTCGGAGGTTGCGAATCATGTCTAACGCCCATTGGCATCGAACGGAACGGAGTTATCGTGCGAGGCGACAATAAAGGTTAAGTTCGAAAGAGGGCGAGCGTTATATTGTAAAGATTTATCTCGAAGTATTCGATGGGAAAGAAACCGCATTATACCCACGGCAGGCGGTCGACTTCCCGTCTCGATATCCTTGATATATCGAGTCATTACAGCTATTGCGCCATTTTGGTGGGTGGAGGAAAAGTTTTGATTCGGTCCAATGGTTTATTCAGACGATTACACTACACGGTCGCGGTGTCCCAATATCCACGATGGCAGGGAGTTCAAGGGAGTTCAAAAGTCTTGATATTCAGTTCTACGGGTCTGAAATAGCACCAACCCTCGGGAAGCGTTCAATTGCCTTCAGAAGAGCGATACGATTCTTTTCTCTATTCGGACCGTACTCTAATTTAGAGTACACCGTGCGGGAAGTGTATATACTGTTGATTTGGGAATATGCGCTACTCGAGGCTGTGCATCTCGGTTGCTAAGCTGTGGTCATATCAGGCTCTTTATACGTTGATTATGAAAAGCTCCTCTCGATTCTGTATATATGCAGAGGCGAATGGGAAGACACGGTTGAGCGAAGGAGTTATGATGTAAAAGAATAAAATATATCAAGGTCCATCACGCACGCATGCGATCATTCGCATCTTACAGATATATCTACAACCACCCCTCCAAGAGATGCTACCATTCTGACATTTCCTCGGAGTCAGGGTATGGAAGCTTGGGCATGAGGGTGACGTTGGATCGACGAAACAGCATGGATTGAGCATTGGTCGGATGCAATTCTTTCCAAGTATCACAACAGGTGCTAGTATATAATTTCTAGGCATCTTCCCCTCTTCTCATTTCTCGGTCTGGCAGAACTCTACGGACTTGAGAAACAAGGAGATGGAGAAACATGTTGCTGACGGACGGCACGTAAAATTTAGTACATAATGCCCGTTTTGAAGGACTTCGATGTTTCCAATTGAAGTGCAGGTGGCTAATCCCCGTGCAGATGCCGAGGGGGTATCCGATCACGGAGATGGTTTCCGTCTTTTACGGTACCCTTAGGTTAGTGAGTTTGAATTTGATGGGGCCTTAGACAGACGGTAGGGAAAACCACCTGAGGGGAAGGAGGGGTTGCTGGCTGCACACACGGTATGGTCGATCCACTTGAACGCTTGGGATTGCCAAGCCAGGAAGTTGGTCCCGCGCGCACTGTTCGTAAGGTGATTTAGGGGGTCACAGCGGTCGATTCCGCATGCTGGTGCCGCTCGACCCGTCCGGTTGTCGGTCAACCAGTTCGGAGTCCAGATCAGATTAGATCGTGCCATTGGCTCAAAAGCTAGTAGAGACCTAGCCAGATACCTAGCAGAAAGCAGATTCCTAGCAGATACAGTAGCCAGGGTTCCTTTCATTTTCTCCCCTGGCCCAGAGCGGTCTCGTGGGTCTGTCGTTCGCTATCGTGGGGGTTCGTCGTAGGTCGGCCTTTTTAATTAGTTCAGCTAAAACGACCATCATGAAGCCCGAGTGGATTGAGTTCCGATCACCTGCTTCGCCATAATAAGGCCGGGGCTTGAGAGGAGAAGACCATCCAGTGAGTTCACAAGAAGATCTCCAGGAAAGGGAGTTCCGTCGGTGGAGTTGATAGTTTGACGAAAAGCGGTGGCTGGTCCGTCGGTCTGGCTTGGGGGCCTCAATGCTGTTGTACCGCGTACACATGCGGAATCGTTGTCATCGCAGGAGGTGGAGTCGAATCACGGCTTATCCCCCCCATCCCACTACATCCTACCATCCTAGAATCCAACGCCTATCCCACCGAGCCCCTATGTGTAGCGTATTGAGACCCGCTCCAGTTCCTATTAGGCTAATCCAGTCGAGATCCTCGGTCAAGATTCCGCATGAAAGGGAATCTCTGCCAAGTGGTTCCAAAAAGGACCCTGCAACTGTATCCATACGTCGCGTGATTTCCGGAAGCTTGTTGGGAGATCCTAAAGGTGAATCTGATAGTAGGCGGTGACCTAGGAACCATGTCCCCAAGCAATGCATCCTTCGATAGCCGTGATGGAACCGTGTGCATCGATAGTATACCCGAGACTATCGAGGATCGTCAACTCGAAGTTCGTCAGGCACCATGTCCCACCTATTGTCCCTAACTGCTTCCGTAAAGTGGCGTCGCAAAGTGTTATCTTGTTCGAGGTCATAATGACCATAATCCTGCTGACGGACTCCCGGCTCCGGACTCTCCTCGTCCTGTGCAACTCCGTCCTTGCATAATTTTTCTTCTCCCGTCATCGGGTCGCGTCGGCTCCGTTGAACTCTTCCTTCCCCAGCTAGCCCGATATCTTCTTGCTTTCGTAACAGAAAGACTCAGCTCGGGAGGTATTAGTTATGGTTTTCTTTCCGTTGGTTCGAGTCCTTGTGCGGCTGATGGTAATTTACCTAATATGATAAAGCCATAGGTTGAATCTTTAAGTCGTACGCAAGGGATATGGAATCGTGACCATCGTCTCACTCGAGACAAAAGACCGCTTGGCCCTCAAGCAGCTTAGGACACTGCATCTCATCGATAGCTAAGCATCATAAGACATGAATGATTAATGATAATCACTAGGGACACTTGTCCTGACCACGATTGGAGAAACATAAGAAAAGATGAAATTATTGATCTTTTTTTTTCTCTTTATTGATACTTGACATCATAAAATCAGCCAAGTCAAACGCGAGTAGTAACAGGCCGCTTCAGCAACCTCTTTGTTTTCAAGAGAAGTTGGTGAGAGCAATCAGGGACGGCCAGGAAACAGATAAATAGAGAATACACTCTCGAATTCTTTTAGATTCCGCCGCAGAGTATTTATTTGGATGGGTGGTGACCTGTGGCTGGCTTATCTCTCGCGTCCGTGTATTTGTCGGTATGATAGGGAGAACCAGAGATAAGGAAGCCATTATTAACAGAATCAAAATCCCTCCCACGATACCCCACGATCCAACGTGTTACGACGTATCTTTTTTCCTATTTACAGATGTAGCGACGCCTTTCCCGGCGCCCAGTTTCGCATAACGTCATTCCGCTACGCGAATGCCGTGGACCAGAATAAAACCAGTTACCTAAAGGTTAAGTAAGACATAGCTTTTGGTCCCTGCCTAATCATAGGTACCAACATATGAACCCCGTCTAGCCTCTGTCTTTGGACCTATCAAGTCGCTTCTATTATATCTTGCTTCTAGGGATGATCGCTCGGGCTGCGGACCCTGACAACATTCGGTCTGCCGATGCTGTCCTCGGAATTAGAAAGGACAGGTACTGGATCACGACATATCAAAGCGCTACTCTCCTACCTACCTTTAAGACGACTTAAGAAACGTAATGGATAATGGAACCTACCGATCACGACAGTCATTATAGTGTCCTCTTTTCTGTTTTCTATCGCCCTATCGGGTTTTTGACTCGGATCAGCTTTGGATCGCATGACCTATCAAGATGTCTTCTTCCAAGGTGTCTTATCGTAGACCATCTAGACCGCCACTTTCTCGTCACACTTTATCGTATAGATACCGCCTCAAATTGATCATCGATCTTCAGGATCTAAGGCTTGCAAATATTTGAGATGCTAAACCATCCCTTTCCTCTTTGTCCTCTTTCAAATGACCACTGGAAAAGACATGATTCGCTGATGACAAACAAGACGTTTACATCCACAGTTCGGCTGCACGCCATATTGCAATGTTCCCTTTGGTGACGGCCGAAAGCCAATGCAGATAATACTTACTCCAAGCATGATGGCTCTTATAAACGAGAGGGGTATCTTAGTCGGTGCCCGTAAACTAACAGGTACGGTGAACAGACCTCGAGGGCTACCCCTTGTATCCAATGTCTCACCTGCCTGATAGGACCTTGGTAGAGCGGTATTTCGTAATACCCATGTCTACATAGTAGGCCATATGGTTGCTTATAATAGGTCATACTCAAATATTCTCGTTTGCGCGGGTATTTAGTCCGAGTCTGGGTCGTACAGATAGGATATCGATGTGACACAATAGCTTTGGGCGAGATAAAGCGAGAACGCGATCTTGATGGATTCCTATTGAGACGAGCTTCGAAGTTGCACTAAATATTCCTATTGAGAGACGATTACCAAGTAGGTACCTATTGTATCAAAGATTCGCCTAAGGCTTTATTATGCCCATTAGTTCTTTTGTCCCAGGATAGATGGTAGTTAGAGAAGTCTTCTGTCAAGGGTAAAACATGCCAATGTAATACATGTACATGGCATGGATAGCTGTGACGGGTCAATCGCTTCTAATAATCTTGTGTACATGCCTACCCCGCGAACAGCCACTGACACATGCCAGTACGATTCTAAGAGTGAAGCATCAGCTGCTTCTACATTCTTTGTGCTCTTATCCAAAACTGTCCAGGTAACTTCGTTCAGCTGGTGGCCTCTGAATAGGAGTAGACCGATAAAGAAACGCTTGCGACAGCTTCAAATGAGTAGGACGGTGAAATCAATCCAGTTTCAAGATGTAGCATCCACTTGTCACAGATACAAGGGGATTAGATATCGATAATCGATGATAAACATCACGATAAAAGGGTCTCCATCGAAGTCATGACAGGGTCCGGGCGTAAGTAATGAGATCATCGAGATGCACCTATCTGGATATGCAAGTGATGCAATTGTGGGATCCGGGGAAGATCTTGGCCCCTCCTATAGAGATATACGAATTTGCAGATCGCATTGATGCAAAAATATAATATGTATGTAGTCTTGTCGGAAAGCCGTAGATGAAAAAGAACGATGATATATATGGTTTATGCGGTTCCAAATTCAACCACACGTATGCACCTAGTCGACTCGATGTTTGAGGTTCAACATTGATGGAAGCTACATATATGTACTGAACTTTTAGACAATATCCTTAAGTATGTACATGGATGTATGTACCTTACCTACTCGAGTACACGAGACAAGGAAGGTGTGCACCATATCATCAACATTATTCTTAATGCTGGAAAGATGCATAGTAGTATGGATACTTGGAGCTAGCAAAGCTTGGGTTGACTTGAACCCTAGCACCTGCCCAGTCTGCTTATTCAGCAGCGCACTAAAAGCTGCCAGTTGCAAAACAAAAAAAAAATCACCAAAGAATTATTCCCCCGTTCCGTCTAAGCGAGTCTCGGCGTCCTTGAAAAAAAGAGTTAGGTGGGTTTGGAGCCAAGGAAACTTTGTCCACACTCGCAAACAAAGCCCACAAGGCCCATCTCTCTCACACACAATACCAGCAATCGCACATCGCCCAATTCCAAACCTAACCTAACCTAACCTCATCAACGCCGAGGACCGTGTCGAGATATTTTGTCCCAAGGATATGACCTGCTAGGCCATATCCTTTTCCCCCTCGTTGCATTCTCCTACTGATCCGACTGTCGTTTCCACAGCTCCGCCTTGCTGAAAGGCGAATCAATTGGCGACACCATGTCGGTCGCCTCCAAGGTATGTTCATTTTTTACTTTGGGCTCCATTTACTTGTTTTACCTCGACCTCGACGCCTCGAGTCATCATCGCCCGTCGCCTTGTCACCTGTCGCTCTGTATCAATTGACCTGTTCTTTCGGTATCGGGAAGCTAATCATCAATTCGCCAGAACTTATTCGACCTCCTCGGTATGACCTCGTCCATTGCTTACCTTCTGAAAATTTTGCATCGCGGGGCCTGCTGTTTTACTAATCCCGAACAATCGCTACAGGTAACGATGTCGAAGGAGATGAAGCGCCGGCCGGCCCTGTGAAGACGGTCGAAAAGACCACAATGCGCAGTACCAAGCGCAACGTCGAGCCCCAAGCGCCCACAAAATCCGCTCCCAGCACCGGATCTCGTCGTGCTGGTCCTGGAGGCAACGAGGGAGGTGAGTGCTA
The DNA here is from genome assembly GCA_002120335.1 of Hypoxylon sp. EC38. Taxonomy (NCBI): domain Eukaryota; kingdom Fungi; phylum Ascomycota; class Sordariomycetes; order Xylariales; family Hypoxylaceae; genus Hypoxylon; species Hypoxylon sp. EC38. Next base: position 268,907 of record KZ111254.1, on the reverse strand, counting down.
CATCTATCTAGGAGCTTTTTTTTCAGAGGCTTTGCTCCCTTCAATCCGACCCTAGTTTCCTATTTTAGGTCGTATCTCACTAACTTAATACTAAATCAGCCTTCCGCGACCGCAATGCTGGTAGCGCTAGCAACCACCGCAAGCCCACCGACGAGGCTCCCCGAGGCGGCCCCCGAGGTGGTCGCGAAGCCCGCGTCCGAGGAGGTAAGTTCTAAAATGTTTGGCGCTTATCCAGCTTGGATATATACTAATTCAATAAATAGGCCGCGGTGGTCGATTCACTCGCGATCGCGATGACAGGCATCCCAAGAACAATATTGCCACGTTAGTTCCATCCCTAAACAATTACTCATCTACTTGTTCTAACTCTGTATTCAGCGGTTCTGAGAAGCAGGCTGCCCAATCTTGGGGCGCTCAGGAAGGCGATGCTGAGGCGAAGGATGAGCAAGCCGGAGAGGAAATCGCTCAGTCAGAATTGAAGGAATCTACGGCTGAGGATGCTCAAGATGCTCCCGCCACTCCCGCTGAGCCCGAGGACAAACATGTGTCCTATGCCGACTACCTTGCTCAACAGGCTGAGAAAAAGCTTGCTCTTGGCGAGTCCCTCGAGATCCGCAAGCCCAACGAAGGCAGCAAGCTCGACAAGAAGTGGGCCAACGCCAAGGCCCTAGTCAAGGACGACGATGATAACTACGTCGCTGGCTCTGGTGGCAAGGTCAAGCGTGAACGAGAACGCAAGGCCAAGCAGCTTGTCGAGATTGACAACCGACAACCGATATGTTGAGCCTGAGCGTACCCGAGGTGGACGCGGCGGACGCGGAGGCAACCGTGGTGGTGCTCCCAGAGGCGAGGGTCGCGGTCGTGGTGGCCGTGGCCGAGGTGAATCCCGTGGTGACTTCCGTGGCGGACGCGGTGGTGCCCGTGAGAACGCCTCTTTCGCCCTGAACGCGGACGCTTTCCCCAGTCTAGGCGCATAAGTTCGCAGCATGACTCGAGACTTGCACTAGAAAGCACACTATGTCTATTATGCAGGTTAGGTTTTCGATGATCTAGGTATTCTCAGGGGTTCTAGTATAGCCAATGAGGCTCACCAGTCGGAAACCTTCTGGCTATGAATATCCTGAGAAGCAGATGGTTTTTCTCACTATTCCGAATCAAACAAAAGTTTCTTTCATGACCAAGCATGGTGTGCAAAATTATGGCCGCAGGGAACAGGTGTATAGGTCTCCGTGGCGGCTGTTTTAAGGGCTTGTATTGTAGATGTCTCGGCCCCTTTCTCAATTACTAGTAATTACCTCGTATATCCGACCCTTCCCATGAGAGCTCATGATGATTCTTAAACTACCTATCTACTCTCACCTGACTCTTCCCGATAACAATAAGGACATTGTGCTGAGTAAGGCTATTTATTAATATCTGTGAACCTTTGACTTTGTCCATAGACTACCTTAGAGACTACCTTAGAACAATGTATTGTGATCCAATGGCCATTGTATTCATGGACAAAGAGTTTTTTCATAAACACTTCGTTCTGTTATCCTGGATATATAATCCCCATTAGTTTCTATAATTGATTATATCTCCCAGTGAAAACATATCATAACATCTTATCAAATACACACGAAGATTAGGAATTTATAACTACGACTTGTGTGACCGTTTTTATTATTACTGCTTTTATTCCCTCGACAACCCTTTTAGACCATCTCTCTTATTCCGAGCCGAGATGGATTCCTCTTCCTTTCTTGAAGTCCCTCAGCCCCCGTACTACTGCGAGGAGTGTTATCACATCCTTTTCGGTGAGCATCCCACTCACCGTATTTCACCATTTGACCAGACGATCTGCACTAAATGCTCGCAACCAGTGGGCTTAATTGCTAGGCAAAACGGACGGGAAGATACGACTAAGGACATAGACGATGACTGGGTCGCAATTGACGCTAAAAAAGACACTTTTAGTCTAGACGAAGGTAAGGTCGATTGGGTTACCATCCATGGCACTGGTATCGACAACCCTGTTTCGTCACCTAGTACCAACGAGAATGATGTGGCTGAACGCAAGGAGCCAGCGCCAGCGCCGTCGCCGGACGTTGATGAGGATGACACCGAAGACGAGTCGTCTGACCCGGTCGTCGTTCCTCTCTCCCTCGGACTGCGGCCCCACGATGGTCCCATGCGCCTTACGGCACCGACCATTCCACACTCATACGTCCGCCGGCAAGAGATCCATTCCCTTGCCGTCCCTAGACCGCAGACCCCGGGTACCGCCACAAGCGACGCCGACTCCGGCAAGCCCAAGAATGAGAACGCCGAGGAGAACGTCGCCGAGGACAGGGACCCTAAGATCCCGAGCCTTGGCCTAAAGCCCCCAACATTCCCGTGGTCCCGTTAAGGGGACGAGGCTTTGGGGCCAGTGGTAGTGGTCTGGTAGGTTGTTGCTGACCTTCTGAATTACTGCTAGTACTTTTCTTTCTTTCCTTTTTCTTTTTTTCCCGGGGCACCGTTTTCCCCTTGGATAGGTAGGTACCTAAGTAAGTTGGGGAACGCGGATGACTACTAGGTCGGGCGTTTTCCCAATGAGTTTTGCGGGTGCTACTAGGTCAGACATAGGATTTATTTTTTTGTAACATTTTCCTTGTTTTTTATCAAGATTTATCGTAGAGTAGATAGATACTTGAATGGTAAATACTTACCTAAGTATCGATAATATGCAAGAGTAGTGATGACCAATATGTGTTTTATGATAAATAAGAGGAAATGGAAATGTTCATATCCTGTTAGCTATTTTCAGATTAATGCTTAACACCAAATCTAGGGCTAGGCCTATATGTACGGTGCGCAAGTGACAGCGGAACCTATTGCTATTGGTTATGGAAATCTATATTCTACACTTTATCAGGGTATCATTCTAATAGGATACGCGTAAGCTAGGCTGACTTGTAATTCCGTGGGGTTATTGCTACAGCCTCCTCTCGAACCGAGGCGACATTGTTTTGCGGAAGACAAAATTCCAGCCAGTTTTAGGTACCAAAACAGCCCCTTTCAGTATACCAGTTTCCTGGTGCTCACTTTTAGTTTCAATTCCATGCAGGAATTTGGTAGATACCTATATATTCTTCGCAATAAAAAAGTCATCTTAGCTTTAAATGTTTCGAGTACAAGGCTTTCGGTGTGTACAAGGGCGCCCCCTTTTGATGATTGCGCCTCCCACCTCACTGTCCAATAGATTGTGATAGCTACCCTCCAGAAAAAGTCTTTGCTGCGGCTGAATCTCGAAGAAGTTTCTGGTAAGAATTTTACTCCGCATCTATGGCAACTCCAAGACTCATGATGTTCTAATATTATGGTATCTCCGAATAACGCCAACAGCCAAATCAGCCGTGTTAGATAATCACTTAAAACCAGGCCATCGAAACCAGATGTTTCCGAGATTCAAGAAACGAGAGCCGAAACAGAGACGAGCTAGTAGTTCGGCTGCGGCTGTGCTTCAAGAACCTAAGACAGATATCCCCGGCACGCCAGAAGCGAATTTTTCACCAAATGATGCATCTCGACCGGGCCTCACTGAGTTACGTATACCCGGAGCATCAAACCCTACTGTTGAGTGAGTTTTCCTGTGATAGTCGCGTGCACCAACTGATATCTTTACGGCATTGTTTTCGTGCATGGCTTGAATGGCAGTAGTACGGCAACATGGAAACACCCAGACACCGCCTTCTGGTGGCCAGAACAACTAGGCAAAGACATACCCGATGCTCGCATTCTCCTCTTCAACTACGATACCTTCTTCGAACCTACCTCAAAAGGAACTAACCTGGTGCGAATCTCCGACATAGCACTCGATCTCTGCTATCAACTACGTGATAATCGGTTCGAGAATGGTGTTGAAGAAGGTACGAGACCTATCGTAATGATAGGACACAGCCTTGGTGGTTTGGTTATCAAGAAGGTATCGTTGAGACTCTTGTGAATCACTATCCAGAAACGGCCCTTTCGAAACTAATACAGTAGACAGGCATTAATAGAATGTAAAGAAATCGAAACGTGCAAAGATATCTTGAAATCAACAAGCTCTATCATGCTTTTTGCTACCCCAAACGCTGGTAGTTTTGCGACGAAGATGAACAGGATAAAGATTGTCAAGTTGATTGCGAACTGTGTTGGGTATGAAGCACCGCCAAAGATCTTTGATGCTCTCGAAAGCCACTCCGATCAGCTTCTGGATATATCGAGGTCGTTCCAAAAACTCAGTATCTGGGAAACACCAAAGAGCGCTGCCCCGTTTATGAGAACTTTTTACGAAACCCGAACCCATCACAAACTTGGTATCCTGGTATATTTTCCGGCATTCCAACTGTTGGTCGCTTGCTAATATGATAGGTAGATAGTGGACGAGTTTTCCGCAAGAATCGACGTAAGGGGCGAGGAGTCTCATCCGGTGCAGGCAGATCATAGTAATATTGTGAAATTTTACGACGCGAAAGATTCCACATATAGATCCGTGATGCTGGCTGTCAGGATGGATCGAAATGCCATTAATTCCACTTCAGGAACTAGTATGTCATCTAGATGAAGACCTATGATTTTTCTGTTGTTAATGACGCATTATTTAATAGCACCTGCATTGCCTCAGAATGAGTCGTTTGCCAATCCATCCTTTGAACTTCCATTTGAAAAGCCGCCTACAGGAAATGAGCTTTCAGTCGACTCTGAGCAGCAGTCGACTCATCTATCGGACGACGGGACGGGCCTTCCAGGTAAGCGTGTAACGAATACGTGATAACTCATGTAGTATTTACCCATGTAGCTTGATTTTTATGCTCATCTACGCGTAGCCGCTTCCAAATCCCAAGACAGCCAAATATCCCATATTGACCGCCCCATTCGCCGAGAGGAGAAACACTTCATGGGCCAGCAGGAGCACTTAGACAATATGGATGAACAGTTCCAACGGCTGTTTCAAATAGGATGCAAAAAGCCGCACACAATTGGTCTTCTCGGAATCGGTGGGGGTGGGAAAACACAGCTCGCCTTGAAATACTTCCACGATGCAACAAGCCGCCAGGATAACCCCTTTAAAGCAGCATTTTGGATAGATGCTTCTTCGGAAGCCGCCTTACAGACTGCTATTTCTCGGATTTCCGGGATCATTCAACCCCAGCAGTCCCAACAATCGGGGCTCGGAACAAAACCATCTCATGATACTACGCTATCCCAAATAATGAATGCATTTGAAAATTGGACAAGGCCTTACTTATTGGTCTTCGACAATGTGAACTCCGACCGCATTCTAGACTACATACCGAGGACTGGTCCAGCTGCAGTCATCATAACTACTCGACTCATGGAAGCTGATAAGGACCTCGATGCCACGATTTGGGTCCGTGGCCTCCCTCTTGACACAGCAACGTCACTTCTACTACATTTGCTTAATCTCGATAGTACTGATACGAACAAGCATAAAGAGAGTGCCACAGAAGCAGAAGCCATTGTTCGGCGCCTGGGAGCATTACCTTTGGCTATCCATGCAGCTTCCTCCTACATTAGGTCACAACACTTGACAAGTAACTTGTCGCAATTCTTACCTCGGTATGAAAAGCAGAAGCTCCGCATGCTTCACAAGCCGTATAATTCTTGGGGACATGTTGAGCAGAACCAAAGCGTGTTTACTACTTGGGAATTATCACTTCATATTCTTGGAGCCGATGAAGAGGATCGGGCGAGAAAATCCCATTTTCTCTCTATGTGCTCCTTCCTAAATCCCCATCGTATCTCCTGTGTACATTTTGAGCAGCATTACAGGCGCCGGCAATCAGAGAAATGTGTGTGGTGCCCGATACATCACGACTGGATGCAGATATTCCTAGATTCTAAGGGCGAGTTTGACAGGGCTCTATTCCGCGACGTCATCGCCCAGTTCAAGGCACTTTCTCTGGTCGAATCATGTTCTGTCGACGTGTCTGGGATGGTGTATTTCTCATTACACCCCCTTGTACGCGACTGGGCTATGGTACGACAGGGCTGTTGTAATGGACAAACTCATTTCGCCGAAACTCTCACCTGTCTAGCGGCAACTCTTAATGCCTGTAATTTCATGGATGGACTTGTTGAACCAGGGTACCTATTTTATGAAGACACTCGACTTGTCGACAGCGCTAGTTCCGAAATAAAGGAGGCTATATTACTTGTGGATTCCGAATTATGCTCTCACCTCGGTAGCTGCTTAACGAACTTTGCTGGGTACAGCTGGGAGCCGAAGCATCAGGAAGCTTTAGGGCTCAAGCGGCCGGAGGACCAATTCTGGTTCCTACACTTGATCAATTCAATAACTCTCTTTGCCTTTGATGAGGACTACGAATTTCGTGAGCTTCTTAGATTGAACCAGCACGTGTTCTCGGAGCTTTCCCTAGATGAATGCGTCTGGGAACTGGATCGAATTCTTAGAGAAACGCCAGACCGCTTACTCTACACCATTGAGCCTATGATTGAGAAAGCGCGTACTTTGTGGCAGAAAGACCGAAGCAGCACCAACATCTCTTTTGAGAGATTATCGTTAACTTTTCTTCTTTTGAGTTGGTTTCTTCGAAGAGGGGATTTTGAATCGTATCGAACAACGCTCCCAATTTTGATAAATCAAGTCGAATACTTCACGGACAAAAGCTTGGTCAAATCTTCAGAGACAGCGCCATTCCCTATCGTGTGGAGAGGATGGATTGAACGCTGGCGACCCCAACCCTTCTCTCTCTCAACGTATAAGCCAATTTATGCGCAACTGGTTTTATTGTGGATTGTATACTTTATAGGAGACCTAGATGCACAATCCAACAATCATCAGTTTCTTTTACCCCTTACGGATTGGCTTAGACACTCTTGGCTTCCCAAGCGTCTCCAAGCTTATATAAACACCGACGATGACGACAATGGTGCGAGGTCCTCAATTCTCTATGACTTGTATACCTTAGGGTCACTACAATCGAATTTGAATCGGCTTGATGATCTGCTCGAAACTATCAAAGTTTTTGATAGTTTAACCGCAAAACGTGATTGGCTCTTCGCCCTCAGCTACAGCGCAGTCGGGTTTCTAGAGCTAAAAGCAGAGGTGCATCGCGTAAGAAAAGAGTGGAATGACGCTGCAACCCAAATGGAAGAGTATGTCAACCGGCTGAAGATGACATATCCAGTTGACGCTAGTCTCCGGCAGGAGCAGTTTACGCTGGTTCAATGCTATCTTAGATCCACTCCTCCAAATAAAACACGAGCCGGTGAAATTATATCGAGTATTGTAGCGGAAGTGACGACACCCGGCGAGCCCCTTTCGCAGAACGAACTGTATGCTAGAATGGAGATCTTCGACATATACTACAAGGAACGCTTATTTGACGAGGCATTTAGAGTAGCAACCCAACTTCTGCAGGATATACCAGAAAAAGATATTATTACTAATAACTGGATAATGTTGGCTGAAGACTGCACCGGACGGGCATTAGTTTCCATGCTGGCCAATGACATGGAGCTACTGGACCAACCACTACAGAAGGAACTCTTGACGACTCTCGAGCACATAACAGCATCTCTCTTAGTGCGGTGGAAATATTTCATCCCTAACGTAAGCTTCTTGGCTTATGTAATCAAGTTCTACATGAGTCAAGGGCTATGGGGCAAAGCTCGTTGGACGCTCAAGGAATATCTGCTTCTTGTTGGCCGTCAACAATGCAATTCCGGTCGATGTCCGTTGGGGAAATCTCATGCGGAGTTTCAGCACCTCATGAGTGAGCTTATGAGTAATCGCCGGGCTATGGATTTGTTCACCGCGAAAGAGTATCAGATGGTCTTTAATAGCCTATGGGGGATATTCGAAGAATTCCTTACTGGTGAAGACTTTGCAGTATGGTGCCTCGGCGCGGCAAAATTTTATGTTACTGAGGGAAAATATCGCCTTGCAGAGATTCACTACGACTGGGTTCAAACATGGCTCACTACTCATGACGTACCTGATATTAATCATCTTTTCATAGTTACCAGTGATTGTTACGCCATGATGACGAAGCTTATGCTTAAGAAAAGGAAAGATGCTTACGAGATCCTTCTTTGGATATGCCAACTGGATTTAGAAGATGTAAACACTAAAGGGATGCATAGATTGGTTATACAAAACATACCGCGATCCATCGCAACGGACAATGATACGGTCAATCATGTCGCTATCGTTTTAGTAGCGCTGCGAACTTCCGGAAGCATCTTCCGACTCAGGGAACCAAGTGCACCTTGGAGGAGAATATGGGAACTTCTCCCGAGTGTTTTAACATACGCTCTCGAACATAGCTCTGATTGCCATATGTGCTTTCCATTAATGGGTGGTGTATTGGCATTTGCGTTGGCAAATCAAGGCAATAAGGAGAAAGCAAAGTATTGGATCGAACGAAGCTTTCCTAGATTAGAAGAGCTTCAAAGCCTTAGCGACGAACAGATACCGGATGACCATATTTCGATCTGTTTAGGCCGAGGATGGGCATTCAGCTGCATTTGGAAAGCAAAGCGGCTTTGCGACGTAGACGATGCGGAGAGTATAGCGTGGAGCAAGGATGTTGCACTGTCGACTGGAAGTTCAGAGACCTGCACTCGGGGGTACGGGAACGAGCCACGTATCTCTTGGGAGCATGTTAGGTACCCATTGGGGTTATTCTTGGGTAACCTTTTAAACCCAGGGCGCTTGGAACTACTCGGCCTTGCATTGGTTACCTCGGGGGTGTTGAGTTGGAATGCTTTCAGGCTTTTCCGTTCACGCAAACGCTTACGCCAAGACTTGTAAGCGTCGGATCGTCAAAGGGAGTTGTAGTTATATAGACAGGCATATAGATAGTTCTAAGTATACCCTAATGGTAGATATATGTATCTAAGGTTTAACTAATGATAATAACTAATGATAAGGGGTTACCTCCCTTTTGAATACACTCCCTACTCCGAAGCCTGTAACTTCTTTAATCTCTCATATAACGAAAGGGATTACGACCGAAGGCAGTGAAATGTAATGGAAGACTTGCTCTCGCTTTAGGAGAAGGACGGCCTTACAAGTGCAATATTGTAACTGACGCCGATGCTAGTGGAGAACGCATAGTGTAGTCGTCGATTCTGGCATCTCCTACAACCGAGAGATGAACGGTACATCCTCCTCCTGTTGACTTCAGGGCTTGACCTTATTGTAATCGCTAACGGATTTTTTTTTTTGGCATCCTGTCATCTATGGAACTATAGTTAGGATCCAAGCCCCCTGATTTCCTGGCTGTAGCCCTTCTAAACGCCGTATGTTCATTTCTTCTGAGAGTCAGAGGCTAATGGCTAGGAAGGTAGGGCATCATCAAGGAAATAACGAAGGAATACTAAGCAGGAAGCACTATAGGCGGTTTTAGATGCAAATCACACATATGATTATAGGACAGTACCATGCAATGATTTCATTGTTCATGCCTTAAGGGCCAGACTGTAGTCCATTTCTCATTCACAAAAGCAAAGGGTATCATAACTTCCACCTAACTCCTAAAGCCAATTACCGTATCCTACTGAAACTGAAAATCGTCCAATGCAGGATCAATCGGGCCACGTAGAGGTTCCAAAGGATAAGGGTCGATGAGCTGTCTCATCTCGGCTTCCTCGTGACCCCAACCTTGGTCAAGTCCTTGTGTACCGGAATTTCCCAAGTCGGGGTCTTCTGCACCAATCCAGAACTGCTCATCCCCGTTTCCTTCCTCCCAGTTCGTCATTCCCTGCATCATGTCATCAAATGCCATGGGTGGCTGTGCCAGCATCGGATTGCTAACTTGTCCGATCCCTTCCATCAGCGCCTGCTCAATGATATGCTCGTTTTGCAGATGAGCCTGGAGCTCGCCATTGTGCGAAAATTTGACATTACAGCCAGGGATTGTACACGTAAGCGTTCTTCTCGACTTCCCTCCGGCACCGATGAGTTCATCCAAGAGATTGGAAGAGGGTGGCTGCTTCGACTTTGGCGCACCCTGAGGCTGCTCCGGTCGTTCATAGCCCAAATGCACGTAGCGAACATGGTTCTCCAAATTGGCCTTGGTAACAAAACTCTCTCCACAGCCATCAGATTGCGACCAGCTTGCCAAATCTTCTGCACCACTAAGATCCACATTACCGCAGACAAAACGCAAGCCCTCGTGGAAGCTTCGAATGTGGACATTGAGATTGGACTTCTTGGTGAATGTCTTCGTACAACCGGGCCAAGTACAAGCGACAGTCTTTCGTTCCTCGAGACTCTTCGGGTTCGAATGCTGCGACTCCATGTGTTGCTCGAGATCCGATCTGCCATTGCATTGGAGTCCGCAGAACATACAATTGACATGAGCTTGTTTCATGTGTGCTTGCAGTAAAGCCATCGTGGTAAAGCCAACTCTCTTCTGCTGGGCGCTCTTGTCACCATCCTGCTGAGCGCTGCATTCATCGCACCAAAAGCGGATCTCGCCATGTTCTTTCTCCTGATGGCGTCTCAGGGCTCCAGCAGTGTCAAATCCTGCACCACAAATATCTCCAGACACGCCATCTTTATAGTCGCATGGATAAGGGGGAAGATTGAGATGTTCAGATAGGATATGGCGCTGCAGAGTCTGATGCTTGCGGAATGACTGCTCGCAGGGCGGGAAGTCTCGGCATTTGAATCTCTCTTGTCCTTCATGGACAGCCTGGTGACGTCTGAGGCGGGTGGCGGTCATAAAGCTCTTGCCACAATTCGGATGTGCGCACACATGCTCACGTTCACTAGTGTGAGAACCCTTGATGTGCTGCTTGAGATGTTTCTCCTCAATGTAATCCTTGTCGCAACCGGGGAAAGAACACTTGTACGGCCGCTCGTTTTTGTGAGATCGCAAGTGCGCAGCGAGACGGGCCGGGCGGTTGAATGTCTTCTCACAGCCAGGGAATGTACACTTGATGGTCTTAAGGTCGGAAGGAAACTTGCGAGCAGGGGAGAGGGGTGTCAATGGTGTATCATTTGCGGGGAGAGTAGACAATGTGCCTGCGTAGTTGGACTCATCGTCGGAAAGGATGTCATCAGCATTGGGATCGTAGTCGGAATTATCTGGAGAGAAACACAATTAGCTGCTGAATCGCGAAATCAATATTGATTGCCTTACCGTGCGCGGCATTGACATCTTCGAGCCGGACTCGCCCAGTCTTGGGGCCATTGAGGTCATCCCCAACTTCGTCAATCGCCTTCCGCTTCATGGTGCTACAATTTACAATTGACCATGCTGCGGAAGCGAGTCGTCGGATGTCGTCGTGAAGTCTTAGAATTACCTCGGACCCTGAAAAGTTAATTGACGAAAATATTGTGCCGAGTTGCTTATCGTCCATATCGATAAGAATTTCCCAGCGATACGGCCAAAGTACGTACTGTATATGGATCCACATTCACTAGTGCTAACTTCATCCGTGCTAACTGGTCAAAGCGCGTCATTAGCGTCGTGGTGGACGTGCCAGCCAATAGATAATCCTTGCTGGTCTTGAATTCTTTCAGCCTTCCAACTTTCTAAATTTTTCGCATCGCATTCGGTCGCCGCCTTGTTTGCAGGTTGTCATCCAACATCACGGCTACATCGATCCTCGGATACATAAAGGTTTTCCTTTCGAGTCCTTCAAGCGACCGCGTATTAGTCAACCAAGATGTCAGACTACGGTGATGAGAATGACGTTGGTGGAGGGTGAGTTCAGCCCTTAGCGCATCCCAGCCACCTCCTCAGTACTCATCTAACACATTGTAGGGATGAGCCCATGTACGAGGAAGATGAAGTTCTCGATGACGAGCTCGACCCCGAAGTACCGGACGGAGATGATGACGACTTCAACCGAAGAGGCGTAGAGGAAGAAGAGAACGTTGTCATCTCAGGCGATCCATCTGCCGCCGCGAACCGAACCAAGTCCACCACGAAGTCAAACAAAGACAAGAAGGTCCCCAATGAGGAGCGAACCACAACTCCGTACATGACCAAGTATGAGCGAGCTCGCGTATTAGGTACCAGGGCACTGCAGATTAGGTAGGACTACATCGATGTGGATGCTGAGTTGGATAGATACTGACTGATGTTCGCATAGTATGAATGCCCCTGTTCTCGTGGACTTGGAAGGAGAATCGGATCCTCTGCAGATAGCTATAAAGGAGCTACGTGAGAAGAAGATTCCTCTGATCGTTCGCCGTTACCTTCCTGATGGCTAGTACGTTTTCCAATCATCTTAGCTGGCATGGCTGTTGATATTAACTACTGTATAGCTATGAGGACTGGTCATGCGAAGAATTGCTCCAGTAAGATCAATCGATCTCGGTATTACCCCCTTAGTCGTGTGTCCTTGATATCGGACCGTCCTTAGTATCGCCACGACCAATCCTCGATTTCGACATGAATAGGATTGGCCTACAGGACTACACGACGAAGGATCGTCAGACGGTTTAGAGGGATATGCATGAGCGCGGAGTTAGTGGTTGCTTTTCGGAATATATCATATTTTCCTCAAGCATAATTCCTCCGAGTAAGTCTCGTCGTAGAAGTAACTTTTCAGCTGATATTGTGGCACCTTCGCCTAGCTGGGTCTGGTATTATCTACGTTACCGCGTCCCCTGCAGTAATGCTTGGTTAGCTTCGCTTGGACGCAGTGAGCCTCCCGTGCTGATAATGAAAGATATTACTGGATGCGCCGAGGTTACACCAATCATCGCATTTATCGATGGTTCTACCGTCAGCTGCAGATTGACTAGTCGAGTTATTACTACGCATAACGGATTTGGCAGCAGAAGGGGAAATAAATGGTGGCATCTTGATACCCCCGTCAGTCAAAACCACCCACAGTATAAATGCCACCACAATCAATTCTATTCGTGAGCAGGTTATCGCGCTTGCATTAAGAAACTATGCGTTTCTAAGTATTTCATGTGTTGTGCTTCTGTTCTTCAAATTCTTCAAACGGCATGCCAGCGCACGCATACAGTAGCTTACCCTAGCGAGCTAGGAGAAGCGGTGATCAGTTCGTATTGAAGGTCTTTACAAAGTGTCCAATGCGGTGTGATAATTCAATGCAAGGTTATCGAGGGAATCTGCGTCCACAAATGCCGCCAAGCCGAGACCAATCAATATTCCTTAAGCGGCCTAATATAGCGTAAGTATCAGCATCTTACCAGCGGAACGGACCTATGACGTCGTCTGACTGTTGGAGGATGCAGTTCAGCTGCTGTAGCCGCATCCCCTGTACTCCAGTATCTCGTAAAACGTACGCAGGGTTTTCAAAGGACGTATTTATCAGGAACAACATTGAATTGTTAGATGCAAAGCCGAATCTTCCAAGGCTGTAGGTACTCGACCGTAAGTACCCAGGCACCGTCATCGGGTTTTACCTCTCTTACATGTATGTATATGTTTGTTTTATAGGATTAATGTTTCTAAGGATCCGCAGAGCGCATGCAAGCAAACTTATCCAGACACTAGAGGAAAAGAAAATAACAATGCCTACTTTGGTTAATGTGATATGCATCGCCAGTAGCATATCATCGGGTCTGATATTGTAGGTACAATGGCGTAGGTCAAGATGTTGTAGTAGTGCCCATTTAATTGCTACCTACGTAATCATGTTCCCATAAAAGAGGCAGGTACCGTACATGATGATGTCTGTACATAGTAGTCGGCAGACTTAAAAGAGGCTTGGACCAATTTACTACATATTTGTCGTACAATCATCATTTGATAATATTATGTACATATTCTTCTAGGAAGGACTTCAGCTCTTCTACCTGAGCCTACCTAAGCAGAACTGCATTGTCGATCGACATTACCTATATAATCCTTCATATCCACTTTGCATCCTGCATCGTCCGTGATTGTCCAGGCACGAGTTTGCATACCTACATGTACCTACATAGAGAAACTCCACTAGCTACTCCCTTCTTTGTCCCTTGGTTCTATTGATATCCTTCGTTCCTGACAACGCAGGGCTAGGTTACTCTTTTCCTCCTTACCTTCGCCAGAAATCTCCTCGCCGACGCGTCTCGTTGCAAAAAAACAATTTTATCTACCCGCAACTATGCAGCTCTTAGCAATAATCACCAACCTCGTCGCAGCTGCGACTTGCGTCTCGGCTCGAGGAAGACCGGCCTTGGCCAAGAGAGAAATCGGTGGTGTATGTTCTCTCCCTCCCTCAGCTCTACATCCTGGCAGATAGCTAATTATTAATGTGCCAATTTCTAGATCCTGATCTGCAACGGCGCCAACGCTACGGGTGCGTGCCATTATGAGGTCTATTCTCTGAAGGACTGCCACAACATGCCTGAAGGTTTCTCTGGAAAGACTAAGACCTTTGCTCCCGATGGTGACGGATTCTTCTGCTGGCCGAGAGTGTAAGTTGTCACATATGCTTCTCTCCGAAGTAACCGTATTGCGAAATTTAGCTAATGGAGCATTCGACGTTGTAGAGGCCAATGTGAAGACATCTGCACATCGCCCACGGGTTGCACGTTTGGCGCTGTGTCCTTCTACAATCCCGTCAAATGGGACCTGTCAACCATACAGTGGGACCATCTCATTGAGTCGTTCGACTGCCAATTAAATCAGACGACAACAGCATAGAAGCCATTAATGTTGCTGGTAGATATTGGTACGGCTTAGATAAAAAAACGTCTTAATACCATAGTCTTAATACTATAATACAACCAGAATCCGAGTCTCCATCGTAAATATTCGCGGCCTGGAGTTTTAATCGAGATTCTTATCATGCCAAATGACGGAGTCTAGTCGGTATTTCGGAGTCTTTCTGGCGTTCAGACAGCGCCAATGACGTCGGTCCAGAAGCTTAGGATGTGGGGTTAGATAAAACAAAAGCGCTCCATGTCACTGCAACCGATGGCGGGGTTCAATTCGCCTAGTCCCCCTCTTTATCTTGAGGGTCAGAACTGCCGGGAGGAGCTTGAGGAGAATCGGGAAGAAGGCTGATGCAGTTATCGCATCATTGATCATCTTATTAGTACTACTACTGCCAAAAGTATTTTCACTGCGTTGTACATATTGGAAAGCATAATCGTATTATTAGAATTTGATCCACTGATTATAGCTCTACCTGGCTCCTTCTTCTTCAACTTACACCCATACGTAACAGGCACTCACAAGACGAACGTAGTCTACTTCTCTACCTCGTTAATCAACCCTAGCCAAGAAGCCATAAACCTAGCTATAATACAAGAGAAACCATGGCCTTCGAGACCAAAGCCACAATCGCCAACTTCGGCGGCAAGCTTCTCAAGCTACAGCACCAATCCACCAGCACCGGCACCCCCATGGACGTGAACCTCTTCCTACCCCCCGCTGCACTCTCCGGCACCAAGGTCCCCGTACTCATCTACCTCTCGGGGCTAACCTGCACGCCGCAGAACTGCACCGAGAAAGGCTTCTTCCAAGCGCACGCGGCGCGCAAGGGCATCGCCCTCGTCTGGCCCGACACCTCGCCGCGCGGCGCCAACCTCCCCGGCGAGACCGACAGCTGGGACTTCGGCGCCGGCGCCGGGTTCTACGTGGACGCGACGGCCGAGCCCTGGAGTAAGCACTACCGCATGGAGACGTATATCACCGAGGAGTTGCCGTCGGCGCTGTTCTCCGCGTTCGCTTCGCAGCTCGATGCTAGCCGCGTTAGCATCACGGGCCATAGCATGGGCGGCCATGGCGCGCTGACCTTATACCTGAAGAACCCCGGGAAGTACAAGTCTGTGAGCGCGTTCGCGCCCATCGCGAATCCCACGCAGTGCCCCTGGGGCCAGAAGGCGTTTTCTGGGTACCTGGGCGCGGATAATAAGGACGAGTGGAAGAAGCATGATGCCACGGAACTGGTTAAGGGGTGGAAGGGAGACTTGAAGGCGTTGGTTGATGTGGGCACTGGGGATAACTTCTACAAGGCGGGTCAGCTGCTGCCGGAGAACTTCGAGAAGGCTGTTAAGGAGGCGGGAATTCCGGGGTTGGAGTTGAGGTATCAGCCGGTGAGTCCTCCCCCTTTTTTTTTCGCTATGGGGTTTAGGTGACGTGGTTTTTGTAGTGATGATTCTGATTTGCAAACAGGACTACGACCATTCGTACTTCTTCATGTCCACCTTCTCCGGGGACCATGTCGAGCATGCCGCTAAATACTTGTTTGCCTAGAAATCGGCGAGTGAATTATCCCCACCAACAACTACCAAAATCCCAAATTCCTAGGCAAAGCGTGGTCTGCATATAAATCCAGACATGATCTAAGGGGCGCATATTCTACGACGGAAATTCATAATGAGGATGGGAACAACTAGCAAGCGAACATGGACATAGTGTATCACATATCAGAGCAACGAGAATAATTCTTCGAAGACAAAGTTACCCGCGAGACTGGTGATGCGCTGAGAACATTCAATCGTAGTTCTTTGTTCAGATTACATGCGTGGTATATATCAACATTCGAAGTCGCGGATATCTTCAGAAAAATAAAAAAAAGCACAATTCGCCTCCGCTGGCATCTAGTCAGGTTTGGACCTCTCTGCTCTTCTTCGTCGTCGTCGTTACCTCCTAGCTTATCCTCTTCTCAACGTCGGGGCTAAAGGCCTCCTTCTCTAGCTTACTCTTCGCCTCGGCTTCAGCCTCCCGCTTTATGCGGTGGAATGCTAATTTCTCGAACCGGCTCATCCCTTTCCACCAATGCTGGCCAGCTTCGTGCTCGCTAATGCGCTCGATGAGTTCGGACGTCTTGATCCTGACGTCTCGGTCCTTGTGGAATAACCCAAGGGCTATATAGAAGAGCCCCGCGTGGGACTCCGGTGCTACTGATAGCAGCAGGCAGATCTCGTCGTACGAGTGGACGTACTTCGACATCGTTAAGTAGATTTCCCGGCTTTCTAACGGGCTTAGGCGCTGTGACCTGAGACGATCGTGCATGTGATGTAAATCCAGTCCTTTCAGGGGCCGGATAGTATATAATTTGGCGAGGTCCTAAAATCTCTTGTTAGTAACGAATGGGTGATATTACGATGAGGGCTATTTCTTACCTGGATGTAGCTGTAATAACTTCGGGTATTTCTCCAGCCCTCAATCCTACACACGTTACCGGCAAGCTCCTTTTGCTTGGCCGTCTCGTCCGCCCATACGTATCCGTGTCCGCCCGCGACAGTTTCGTATTCGTCGCCGCCGATATACAGAGCGCTAGCCCCATAGACAGTCTCCTCGAAGGCGGCGGCTATTCGTGTGAACCTGACGATCCAGTCTCGCCATTTCGCTCGGATGACTCGCTCACCACGTCTCGCTGTGATGCTCTTGAGTATGTCGTTCATGAATACCACGTCCCCAGTAAGATCCGTATTTGCATTCGATGAACCGCTCAGCATGTTAGCGAAAGATGGGTTCTGCTGTTGAAAGTACACAAGTCCTTCCGTGATTGGTGCGGGGTCAATCTTCTCGCTGATCTTCATACGTCCGGTCTGGAGGTCGCATAGAAGATCCCACCACTCCGGATGTAGCTCAAAGGTTGGGTTGGTAACTCCGGCAATGAAGCCAGGAACCTTCAATAGGTCGTCGACCTTGGTAAGATCTGTGTATGGGAACGCATGCCTAGTGAAGCCTCTGAGTATACCACCAGAGGCAAGGGCGCATGCTGCCAACACGGCTTCCGCAACCTCGCCTGATGGCATGGTATGTCCCAGGAAGATTATCCTCTTCTGGGTTAAGAGCGCATTGACAAGTACTATTATTGGGTGTGTTGATGGGCCGTTCGTAGTTAAGTGAGTATGTATGGAAAATTGCTGTACGGATTTGGCATGTGGCTCTGAAAACGTCTGTATCAGTTTGATAAGAGAGTAATCGCCCACTGTTTCAGGCATGACAGCAGTCGGGACCTTGACGGGGATTGGTATGCCTTTGTACATGACTTTGCTCTCAAATTCGTGCGTATCTCGTGGGACCGAATACGCGGATTGACCTTCGAGGTGAGCTTTCGTCCCTGCTCGAGATATACCCTGTACTTGCTTCGGAGGACTTCTGCTTGCGTCAAAAGGCTCTCCAACTCCGTCGCCTTTATCCTCAGTTATCCGAGCCTGTATCATTCGTTCGAACTTCTCGACGAAGAGGTCCGGATTATTGCTGGATTGCAGAAGATATCTCTCAAGTAAACTGAGTTTCGGCATCAGAGATAGATCCATACTATTAACAGCATCATAGAGTAGCGCCAACGTCTCCGGGACAGGAGATTTGTAATATTCCTCGAGCGCCAGTAACAAGAGAGGCTGAAGCGGTTAGAAAAGCGAATCGAGGATATCTAGGTGGTATCAGAACTAACCTTATAGATATGTAGAAACGGATGCCGTGTACATATAGCCATCGCTTTCACTACAGCGCCTCTTTTGACTGATTTATCGTGTCTGGTGTAGACCAAGTTTAGAACATATATTAAGGGGGGACCTTCTCCTCCCTCAGGCTCCGAGTCGGTTGATTCGTCGTCCCAGTCATCATCTTCATCATCGTCATCCTCGCCCTCTTCATCAATCGTTTCGTCGTCTTCATGGATGATTCCGGCAGCCTTATCCCTTCGTCGTTTCCTCCGTTTGCGCCTTTCTTCTTTCTCTTTTCGTTCTTCATCGTCTTCTTCTTGGCTCGTATCTTTGTGTAAGAAAAATATAGTCCAATCTTGGGTACGCGAGTGGACCTGATCTGGTAACATAAGTTCGGCTAACATATGCTCATCTCCGGTTATCGCGACAGGATACTGATGTTCCATAACGGGGCCACGGTCAATATCGAAGGAGGCGACCAAGATATATTCGACATGATTTTCTGAAGACTCTCGCGGGTACTGCGACCGTAACTTCCTCGGCGATCGGCCATTAGGATTGGATCGTTTCGGCGGTTCAAGGGAGGAATGCTGGGAGGAAGATGCGGCGGTCTGGCTCGCCAGCGACGAAGTCTTAGATTTCGAACTGGGATCTGACGTGCGATCGTTGGTGATCATAGGGGGCTGAGGGGATCGCGGAGGCCGCGAAGTGTGAGACATCTGCGAGGCTGAGCGCGAAGACAGGAAAGACGACAGAGATGCGCGGTGGTTCCCAGTGGCGCCATTGGATAAGGATTGATTGGTATTTGTTCGCGAAAGATAGGGGAACGCCATTTGAGTCGATGCCATTAGTCGTCAAGAATTCTCATGTAGTATGATCGTCGCGCTTGGTTGACGGGTCCGCCGAGGGTGGGCTCTTCACAGCGTTGATCGAGCGTCTGTAGATCCCCAAGACCGGAGCTCCCTGGACCGGATAGTGCAGAAGGAATGTTTCACAGGAATACGTATACCTTCGTCTGGCGCCGGTATTCAAGTGCCTAGAAGGGTAGTTCGAAGCCGAGTGCGACTCGTGGGCCCGTTGCGGGGAGTTCGATCAGCGGTGCTATGCCATTCGCAATTCAGGGGCAGCCCTGGATATCTCGATATCGCGATAGTCCGTGCCACGAACTAGAGGCAGAAATCAGACCAGAAGACAACGGATGCGAACGGCAGCGGAAGTGGGAAAGGTTGAAGAAAGAAAGATCAATGGCCGAGACATGATCTGCTACACAGCCATCTCTTCGGTGTTGTTTGAACTCAAAAGGTGGTATTTCACCCTGAGCAGGGGGGAGAGAAGGAGTAGCGAAAAAAGGTACGAGACGAAAGCGAAAGAGAGTTTCGTATCAAATCAGACCCTTGACTCTGGGATTGAAGGCCCCTGTTTCTGTCATATAAACCAATGATGAGCTAGGTTAGATGCTAGGGGTGTTAGGGGGGACTAGTTCAAAGTATCCTCCCCTTTTTGGTGTTCTTTTTAGCGCCGTTCGGCGTTTTAATACGCTTCTGTATACTTTTAGTTTTTGTCCCCCACCCACCGACTGCGACCGGTTATGCCACCCAATTCAAAACCCATTGCAGTCCGATTCCGATGGACCACAAGAAGCAGGGCGGGGAGGCGGGTCTATTTTACCCGTATTGTCTGTACGACATTGATGGTTCGTTTACCTCATCATGGGCCGCTTCCTTGTTCACCCACATGGCGCAAGCCACATGTGGTCACAACCTTATCTATATGCAATTCGTCTTCCGGATTGAGTCTAATTTTTCGCCTCGATACCTAAAAATATCCTTTTTTAGAACGGGAAAGTAGGACCATGAAAATAATATAACTCGAACAGAGAGTCAGCTTATTAAAACGCCTTTATTAGAAGCTGACTCCTCCGTTACAATATTGCTATGGTGACCTGTGCCTCAGTTACCGCTGGGGCTAACTCCGAGCCGAATAGAAAAGCGGGCGCATGTTGATCGGTGCAGGTGAGGGCTAAAAGTACATTGTTTGAAAAATACATTGTCATAAACCTTTTTGGGAATTTGTGAGGGATAATATGTTTTCCTCCAAGAGGATGTGGAAGTGTGTAGCACACTACCCTCCACTTTAAGTCTTGAACTCTGAGGGAATACTTGAGTATAATGGCATTGAAAGAGGGCTTGTTCAACAGGTACGCATTTAGAATATATAATTACTCGAAACTACAATATGCTCAGCTCATAAACTTAGCCAAACTGTGTAAGCAAAAGAACAAACCATGGTTCGAAAAACGGTTTTCAAATCGCCTTGATGCTTACTATTGTTGGCTATATGTGATGAAGGTCACTTCGAGATATGCAGCGAAGACTCATGCAGGAGCCGTCAGTAGCATTTCTTAAAGCACTGAAGCGGTGTTGGCTAGAGTGTAAAACAGTGAATATTAGATTTAGTAAGATGGCTTCCATTGATTAGAATCCAAAGCAATTATACAGCCATGAAGAGTCACCTGATGCCTTATGAAAATTTACCCCTAGAATTTTCTGCATTAAAGCATCGCTCAATCTGTTACACTACATCTGTACGGTACATGCGAGAATCTTCATTGGTTAGGGTTGATTGGTTGAGTGACGTTGTATACCAAATTAGGTAGGTGGGGTGGTTGGTTGCTCCGCAACAGTCCTGCGCACCAATAATGTACAATAATATGTTCATGGGAATTCTTCGATATTGAACATCACGCCTACACGAACTTGGAATTCAATACGATACCACGTCAACGAAACCCTTAATTCATCCGAGAAACTCTGGGTATTAACATTGGAGCCGATTGTGAAAGTAGATCTGTCTTACCGACTCTTGCGAGTAGATCTCCTTCTTTGAAAGTACTTTCCACTTTTGTTTACTTATTATCGATAACCTGTGACACGGTTCTGGGAATTTAGTCGCGACCATGGTGAGTAATGAACCCACTTGACAGCGGACCCTGCATCGATCGTCTCCTTTTGATATACGACTGACTGAAACAAATTCTTACACTTCTAGGCTATGCCAGCGGGATATAAGCCATCACCTTTAGGTTACGGTTCTCCTCGAAGTTCTCCTTTCCGTCGAGCAGAATCTCCTGCGTCCCCGTCAGCATCTAGATATACAACCCCAACACCTTCGCCGTCGAAAGTCAGTAACGTGCATACTCCTTCCCGATTAGTTGCCACAGTTGAGTCGCCTGGGAGCTCGGACAGTACTCCCCGCAGAAACGACATGCCTCCCTCCCAGTCACTCGCCTCCCCTGCTCACATATCGTCGTCACGGGTCCAGGCACCATTGCAATCTGCGGTCCAGGGAAATGCACTGTCTCAATTGCAGCCGGCACAGCTCCGAGTACTCAGAGATGGATTCCAGATCTTGGACAGAGACAGCGATGGAGTTGTAAACAGGGAGGATGTTGCAGACATGCTCAATCAGCTTGGTATGCCACAGTGTTCGAATTTGCAGGCAATGAACATGAATGCTGACATAGATAATCATAGGATTGCCATCTAATCCATCCGACATATCACAATTCTTCCCCCCGGCGGGCCCACAAACAACGACACTAGCCGTATTCCTCAACTCGATAGCCACTACACTGGCTGCGATGTCTCCAAGTGCCGAGCTCTTGTCAGCCTTTTCTGCTTTTGACGACGACGACAGCGGTCAAGTAGATCTTATCGAGTTGCGTGACGCGCTTTTACATACCGCACCGGAACCAGGAGAGAGAGCCCTGACGGCGTTTGAGGTGGACAAAATAATGAGTGGGTTTAGCGGAAGAAGGGCCTTCAGCAAACATATGGCTGGTGGTCTGAGCAAGCGTGGCGAAGTTTTCAAGTACCAGGAGTTCGTGAATTCTATCGTGGGCGGAAATGGTTCGTCGGAACCTAGTTCTCATGAAACCTCTGAAGGATAAGTTTCTCCAACTGCGACGGGGTCTCTGTATTATACATACATCTGGAGCGTTTGACGGATTGGGATATTAGTTGAGGCTTCGTGAAAGAGCACAGAAGTGCCGGGGAGTTACGGACGGGCAAACATGGCTATGATTGGGCATTATCGATATGTCTTGTCTTCATTGCGAGACTCTTCACATACATTGTAGGACTCGTTAGGTCCACACATGGGTAAAGGGCTATCTTAGGACTCCTAAGCAACGATACACAAATAATTGAATCCAAGCACAGTAATCATTATGTGCTGGGCTTCTTTTTTTCTAATATACCAAATCTTGAATCTTAGTCATAACCGTCTTCAGAATCATCCCGAAATCTGCTGTGTAACTATGATTCGTCTAGGGAATTTAACCTTTTTGATTCCGAAGCCTTCGACTCTTATTTACTTCGCTTAGAAGTATAATATCGAGTAAATAGTGTGAGCAAATGAGCATCGTCACTTGGGCATACATGTATCAGCCAAGACCGCAAAAAGCTACCTGATATGGGTTCTCTGTAGTACGAACAACATTATCAAATCCCGGACCAGCCTTGCCATTAAGATTTGTATTCTGATTGGCCTTTTCATCTAATTGTAGTAGACCGTTTGCTTGTCCCACAAGAACATGTGAACATCATAAGCTTGCTACAGAATTAGGGGACCCTGACAACGCAGATAAATAATATAACGAGTCACATACCCCAGCCATGTGCTTGATAGCCATAATCTGATATTTATTAGCGTCAAAGACCTCAAGTTGAAACGAATCCACTGCGGGAACAATAGGGATAGGCTCGGCTACAGTTACAACCTAGGAGCTTGGCAAACCAAGGCGTCAAGGCTCCCACACAGCCATGACAGCACCTTCCCGCTGGTCCAAGCGTCTTGATACCTCAGACTCTTACATCAGATTTGTACTTTCACCATAGAAGCTTCCAGAATTGGTGGAAGAAAAAGGGGGTCATTGGTTGAGAGAGTGAGTGGGCTTGCTCAACTGCTGTTTGGTTTGCAGGGACTTGTTGCCGCTTCTCGGAACGATCCTTGCGACCCCTGTCCATCTTTTCATCTCGGCTTACCAGGATGGAGAACTCCGCGTACAGTATTGACGAGCCGCTAATTATGATATCAATTAGAGATTTGATGAGAGTCATATCAAGAGGGAGGGAGCCGGCGGCAGCGATGGAGCAAAAGGGAGATTTTAGGGATTGGTGCTATGAAGTGTCAGTCTGTTGCCGCAGTGAGCGCTCCGAGAACAATACGCGTTCAGCCTCTCGAATTGTTGAGCATGATGAGGGGATTGGCCTAGTACAATGCTACGTGAACAGGCGTAGCGGAGATATATGGCCACTCAGAACACCGCACTTAGGTTGTAGACGCTGAAGAATAGTAAACAAGACCAGGTTCTGGCTCTGGCTATTGGTGAACCGGACATACCCTCACATAGTCGATCAACATGAATGGACATTGGAACATATTATAAGCGGTGGTGATAGTGGCAGAGTGGTAGGAAGTAGTGGCGGTAGGTAGCAACGGGATAGCGGGGGGCTGGAACGGATGCCTATCATTTATTAGTCGGGTTTGCTTTAGCGGACAGGCAGGCAGGCTACCTACTACAGGTATGACAGGTACCTAGGGCAGGTATATAGGACCTCTGGTCAGTGCGTTGACCCGCTGTGTGACCAAGTATTCGGGACTTCCTTTTTTCTGGGGGTTTCTCCAAATTTCACAAAATTTCAAATCCCAGTCCAGCCTGACGATTTATTCTCACAAAACGAAAAAGCAGCTCATCACTATATCTGCTTTAGTGCATGTTGGCTGTGCGCGGTGCCGTTGCTGTGCTGTCCCGTAAATGCAAAGTCTTGACAGGCTGATAAATCCTATCTCCAGCTTCTTGTCATCTTTCACAATTCCCAAAACAAAAGACCAAAAAAAAAGCTTTAGTCCTCCCATCCCTCGCATACTTCCATACTTCTTTTTACTTCCGCCTTGCCTCACAGCAACGGGCCTTCGCTAGTGGTACCTTGATATACATAGGGCCACTCTACATATTTGCTGTAGACTTGCCCTGCTTTCCGGGCTCAGGTCTTCTCCAGCTCCATTGAAAAACAATTACCAAAAGTGGAGGATAATTGACAGCACTCCCATCTCTTACCGCCTACGATTTTGGCCAAGATTGTTGGTATCCCAAGGCAAGACGGGCATAGCGGTCTGTCTTATACGTCAGCGTCATAGTGTAAGTAATTCTTCCCGTAGGCAGCATTTTACGCCGATTTCACCGATCGGATAAGTATGGAATACGCCACAGCAAAAATCTTTACTTCTTTTCAGCTGGTTAAACATTAATTGTCGTCCATTGAAGCTGGACTCGTGCAATATGGGCGAAGCCTAAATATTTCGTCTTTGGGCAACTCAACTAATATTTTTTTTCTCTCCCGCACTAGAGCCGACCGGGATCCAGCATCGAGAAGAAGGCTGTCGAAGGCCGTTTGAGGTGGAAGGGTCTATAATATTACCTTGTCTTAGGTAATAATAGAGGTGTGGGAACAGTCTACGTACCGCACTGGCTAAATCCGAAAACTTCCATTCCAAATGAAGGGACTATTCAACACCAAAAAAGTCCCCAAGAAGCAGACCGCAGGCGACAGCAGCGAATCTCTTCATAGTACTCATCAGCAAGAGAAAACACAACCTCAAATACCTCGATCGGAACCAACTTCGCCTGTCAAGCCCTCGTCTAGCTCTTCTAGATCTCCTACCAAAAAAGCTTCAACTCGCCCCGCATCGCCTGCCCAGCGGGAGCAGCCCAAATCGCGAAGTTCTCGCTCCTTCGCGAGACATTCGACCGACCAAGGCTCATCTTCATCGCGGCGCAGTAAAATTGACCCAAATACCCATCCGCTCAATTTACCCCCAGACGAGATTAAACGCTTATCTGCCCAATATAGTATGAACAATAGGTCCTCTTTGGACAAGATGGACGTCGATAAGGATACACCTTCTGCACCTCCGTCCTCCCCGCCTCCCGTGCAGCCACAAGCTTCCTTTACTGTCCCTGTCAATATACCAACGACAAATGGTGTGAAGAATGACGCAGATGAGGAGGCAGAAGGTCCGGCTCCTCCGCCTCATAGGTCGAACCCTTCTAGTCCCGTGCCTACCGATGCCGAAGCAGCTGAGGCGCACAAGGCTGACGGAAATAGATTCTTCAAGCAGAAGGACTATGCAAGGGCTATTGCCGAGTACACAAGTGGTATGCTATTGTTAATTGATATACTCTTCGGTCATTTTGAAACTGACGTAATCACTAGCCATTCAACTTATGCCCGATGAGCCTACCTATCTTAGCAACCGTGCCGCAGCTTTCATGTCCGACGGCCAGTATGAGGCGGCTTTAGAGGATTGCCAAAGGGCTGTGGACTTGGACCCTCATAATCCCAAGTATCTACTGCGCTTAGCTCGGATTTACACTAGTTTGGGACGTCCCGAGGAAGCGATAACAACTTTTGGACGTATTCACCCTCCCCCTTCTGCCAAGGATATGGCTACTGCTAAGGAGATGCTGCACCACGTCAAAGCTGCCCAGGATGCTCTTGACCGTGGCACAAGTGGTTCCATGGTGTTGCATGCATTGGACCAGGCCGAGAAGCTGCTTGGTCCCGGTGCGAGCAAGCCTCGGAAATGGCAACTAATGCGAGGTTATGCTTATCTAAAGATGGGAGGTGCCAATTCCTTCGGAGAAGCCCAGAACGTAGCTATGTCGCTTCTAAGACAGAATAGTCAGGATCCAGAAGCGTTGGTCTTGCGCGGCCGTGCACTATACGCCCAGGGAGAAAACGACAAGGCCATCCAGCATTTCCGAAAGGCATTGACATGTGATCCCGACTTCAAGGACGCAGTGAAGTGGCTCAGGACCGTCCAGAAATTGGACAGAATGAAGGAGGAAGGTAATGCCGACTACAAGGCTGGACGATGGCAAGCCGCATTTGACAAGTATTCGGCTGCCTTGGAAGTGGATCCTTCTAATAGAGGAACAAACTCGAAGCTCTATCAGAACCGAGCCTTATGCCGACTTAAGCTTAAGCAGTTTAACGAAGCAATCGCCGACTGCGAAAAAGCCATCAGCCTTGATCCTACCTACACAAAAGCTAGAAAGACGAAGGCAAATGCCTTGGGCCAAGCCGAGAGATGGGAAGAAGCCGTCCGTGAATGGAAGTCCATCCAGGAGTTGGACCCTGAAGATCGGACCATCGCTAAAGAGATCCGTCGAGCGGAACTAGAACTTAAGAAGAGCCAGCGTAAAGACTACTACAAGATTCTCGGTGTTCCTAAGGATGCCGACGAAAACGCTATCAAGAAGGCTTACCGCAGACTGGCTATTATACACCACCCTGACAAGAACCCCAACGACGAAGAAGCTGCCGAACGATTCAAGGACATTGGTGAAGCTTACGAGACCTTGAGTGATCCTCAGTATGTACCAATCTATACCATATTTGATCCTATTTATACTAATAAATTGCAGAAAGCGCGCTCGCTACGACAGTGGCGAGGACTTGGTCGACCCCTCGGACTTGTTCGGCGGTGGCATGGGTGGTGGAATGTCAGGAGGTATCGACCCCGAAATTCTATTCAGCATGATGAATGGTGGCGGACCGTTTGGCGGCTCTCAAGGCTTCAGTGGCGGTGGCTATGGTGGTCGCGCGCGAGCAGGAGGGTACCCAGGTGGATTCCACTTCGGTTGACAATCCAAGTCTGACGAGGAAGAGTTCGATGACGATTCTGATTGTGATCGGGCTTACTCTGCGGATGAGCAACCACCTTGGAATCAGTTTACTCAGGGGTCTCCCCACAATGCGGCTCTAGACCAGACGATTGTTCGATTCCGCTGGTCTTTGATGGCGATGGTTGCCGCGTTTGTGTTCCTCCCGCTTGAATTGGCCACAACCTTGCTTGTGTTGTATATCTGCGCCGTGTTTGCCAAGTCGTCGGGCATCACAAACGGGATATTGTAAAGACTAGGAATTGGGGATAGAAGCTTCATCATTGCAGGCGTTAGGGTACACTGAGTGTCATCTCGCGTGGTGGTCCATCTGCCTTGGAGAACGGGCAAGGACGATTGCATAGGATCGAGCAAGGACCTGCTCGCAAAAAAAGAGAACTACAGTAATGGTTTAGACATTTCAATGACAGGCATGATCATACATACTCATTTGTATTAGGCATACATCGACTGCTTTCCCCTAAATGTACATGAACTTTATAGAGTCCCAACCATAGATAACTTATGCATACAGTACAACCGCATGACCGAATCCTCTGACGTTCCTTATGTACGTGAAGTGATTACCTCCAGTTACCATTCATAGCTTCCCGTTGGAATGGAAGTCGTGATAATTCATCCCCTAGATTCCATGGGACTTGATTATTGTTATACCGAGCGTATGATATCATATCCATGGCCTTATTAGACGCGACCCATCTTTCCCTGCGGCAGGTAAGGTAACCAAACCAGGTTTTGAGAAGGTCCGGCTTCCGGGGACTAAAATAGCATGTTACCACTTTTAAGACGACCACATCTTATCGCCCGAGCTACCTGGTACAACTAACCGACTTCAACCAACTTGTAGCTGGACTCCTTCAGCACCCTTTTCAATTGTCCGCATCTTGATAGAAAATGTAACCTCACTCGTTTTAGTATATTATCGTATACTGATCCAACCACCAACTCAATTCGCAACGCCGGAGCACAAGTCCGACCTTTCCGAGCGCTCCCTTGCTCTGAGCGCGCAACACGAATTATACCCAATTAGCCGACCCCTCCGAATACCGGTACGCGCCAACATCAGCGGCTTCAACCACCACTACCACCACCATTACCTACCGATATAATGGCACGCTCCCGCTTCCTCTCGCGCCTCCTCCCCTTCAGCCCGACGGCGACCCCGCTCCAAGCCGCCACATACCTCCTGGGCATTGCGCTCTTCAGCATCTCGTTCCTCGTGTTCCTCAACTCGGCCGTGTCCTTCGTGATCACGGACCTGCTGGGCGTGAAGACGGGCGTGGGCGACATCGTCGGGACCCTTGGCTTCGTCGACGAGGTCGTCGCGCTCGTCGCGTGTCCAGCATGGGGTCTGGTTAGCGACCGGTTGGGCGTGCGCTGGGTCGCCGTCCTCGGGTACGCTATTATCGCCGTTAGTTTGTTCTGCTTCGTCCAGGCCCGCGATGTGTACCCGAGCTTGGTTATTGCGCGGATCGCGTTTGCGCTGGGGGCGACGGCGGCGGCGACTATGGTTACGGCTATCTTGCCTGTGCTTACGGATGATGGGGGAGAGGGGCACGATGGTGAAGATGGGGATGAGGGGGCGGTGATGGTGGTGGAAAGTGCGGAAGAGAGGAATGCTCCGGGTGGTGGGAGTGAGAGCTCGAGTCCCAAGTCCGGCCACAATCCTAGGAATAGTGTGGCCATGAGCCTCGAGAGCGATGCCACGATCACGCCGGAGCTTTTCACGCGGAACCTATCGCGGGAGCGAAGAAGTAGCAGCGTCGGCTCGGAGAACTCTGATGCATACGGTAGTATTGAGGCTAAAAGCCGCAGACCGTCAGCTCTGGCTGGATACGTGGGCTTATTCACAGGTTGCGGAGCCTTGGTTGCGCTTGTACTCTTCCTACCGCTGCCGGCGCAATTCTCTAAGAAAGAAGGTGTCACCCCTGCAGAGGCCATCACGGATAGCTTCTATGTCGTAGGTGTCGTCGCGCTCTTCGTCGCCGTTTTCGTGTTCTTTGGTCTGCGCGGGTTGAAGGGCGAGGAAGGGAAGGGCTGGAGCATGCTCCTTGGCCTGCGCAAGCAGCAAACCCCGGCAGGTTCCGGTAATTACTCTGCAGAAGCTTCTTCTTCTTCTTCTACGCCCGCAACGAGGGCTGGCAACGGCCCGCTTCCGTACCATCGACTCTTGATTTCGTCTCTCCGCCTCGGCGTGACCGACCCGCATATCGCACTGGGGTATCTGGGAGGTTTCGTGGCGCGCGCGAGCACCGTTGCCATCTCGCTCTTCGTACCCCTTTACGTAAATGCCTTCTTCATCGAGAATGGATTCTGCCGGGGCTCGCCTAACGATCCCTCGCCTGAGCTGAAAAAGGAGTGCCGTGCCGCATATGTCCTAGCCTCGATCCTGACTGGCGTCGCGCAACTAGCTGCCCTACTGTGCGCGCCTCTGTTCGGATATGCTAGTAGGAAGAGCGGCGGAGTCGATGTGCCCCTCGTAATCGCTGCCTTGCTAGGCGTTGTCGGATACATTACGTTCCCGCGTCTCCAGAGTCCCGAGTACAAGGATATAGACGGCCGGGGCGGTGGCCCTGGCGTCTTCCTCGTTGCGATATTGATCGGTATTAGTCAGATCGGCGCTATCGTCTGCAGTCTCGGATCTTTAGGCCGTGGCGTTCTAGCCGCTGATGTGCCTGCTGACGAGGAGGAGAATAGGATCTCGCGTGTAGATGGAAGCGCAAATGGCAGAGAATCCGAGGCGGACGCTTTATTGGGGGAAGAGGCCGGTAGCAGCAGTGTTATTGGTTCTAAGAGAAAGTCAGTATCCCGTGTGCAGCTTAAGGGCTCTATCGCTGGCGTATACTCTTGGTGTGGCGGCGCCGCTATCCTGCTGTTGACCAAGCTAGGCGGTTACCTGTTCGACGCCACGTCCCATGGGGCCCCCTTTTACATGATGGCTATCTTTAACGCCGCTCTACTCGTCGCTAGCATAGGTATTGGGTTTACTAGTGGTAGGGGTAGGAGAAGGCCGTTGAGTTTGTAAAATGAAAATAAAACGAAAATGGCTAAAGAGGAACAGCGAAAGGGGAATGGGAAAGGATAAGGAGTACAGCTAAGTGTAACATCGCCTGTATATATACCATGAAGCGAATGAAGCAATACGTCTCTATTACCAGTATATTTAACGTCTCCGAGTACCTCTGCAGTCATGTAGATGTGATCCACTGAGTACACACGGCATTATGTGGGCGATCGAGTTATCATTTACCTCTGGATCACCCATTTGAGGTAAATACTCAAATAATTGATATTATTTCCGACATCCAAATATCCAATAAGTTAAACATATTATATACGCAAAGCAGAAGTATATTTTCCATTCGTATTACCAATCCGCATAATTCGTAGCCCATTAACTTACCTAGCAATATCTAATGTGATATATGGTGTGGATTTAACACAGCCATCTTCTTAGCAACGGAGCCGTGCTTCGCCTGCCAAGCGTAGAAGTATACTAACGCGGCGAAAGGCTGGCCCAGAACTGTGAAAGAAACCCAGAAAATACAGTTTCCAATAAGCTTGCCGTTAGGACCTTTCATCTTCTCAAATGCCCGAGTAATCCAGATCAGGGGGATCTGAACCATCATACCCATGAAAGCGACACCTGATATCGTATTAGCTCACATCATTCCTGGAATTACGTATAAGGAAATAGGAAAGCATACCTATAATATTTTTCGTCGGTATTCCAACAAGGAGCTCGTGCAGCACTGCCGAAACGAAGAATACGGCAATGCTAGCAGACGTCATACTCCAGCCCCTTCCTATCAGAGGTCGAAATACGTGCCTCTTCATGAATTGATAGACGGGCTTATTCCATAGACGCCAATAGTCACCCAGGCCGGCCGAATTCCACCAGTCGTCGTAGAAGAAGCGGTCGCCGAATCGCATGATCTCGGCTAATGCGTTGAGTGCTGACTGGAATAGAGCGAAAAATCCGGCTAGCCAAATAATAAGCGAGATCGTAGACAGCTTCAACAGTCGCTCGATAATCGATATGAGATCCAGGTGTTCTATCTTGTCTAGAGAGTTCCATAGGACCGGAGCTGCGTACTGAGCACTGCAAAACCATATGAAGACGCTCAGGCAAACTACTTCGCCGAGTCGCTTCAAAACAAATATCCACCGGATTTTCTCCGAGCGGGGATATACTGGCTGGTAGACGAGTGTCGGCGCCCACCAGAAGTAGGTAAGATTAGACATAGTGATATTCTGGGGATACGGACACTGCGAGTATAACTCGGGTAAGAGAGCTAATTCGCCCTTGACTGGATGGAGATACGCGTGGCGCAAATCTCTGTTGGTGAGGGCGTATGACACAACCTTCATGTAGACAATGATGACATGAAGCTCCGTGATCGTGCCAATTAAGGGGTGGTGAATATAGAAATAGACAACCCAACTATGGATGGCCAGAGCTAGGGTCGCGTTGAGGAGATGAGCTGTCCGGATAGTTCTCCATTTTGATTCAAACTTTGCCTGCTGGTCCGCCGTTGGACTCGTAGATCCTCCTTTGCTAATAGATTGGGCTCGCGAGATCCGAGCTTGCTTGGCGGCATACCATTCAAATGAGTAAGCAATGAATAGATGGCAAGGAACTAATATATAGAGGAGGAAGCCAAGGATTATGTCCATTCGCCGAAAATCGTGGCACGTTATACATATCAAATTCCCGTACTACCTGTCGTGTAAGTGCATGTGTCTCAGCTGCCAATGGTCTCAAGTCATAAACTGACCTTTTGCATGTTCTCTATTACCAATCGTAAATTTCCTACCACTGAAAAATGTCAGCACACTAACATCAGGGACAAAGCGATTATAGGAGTGTACCTAGCACAATAACCATTAGATTTCGAAATCCCAGGAAGCTAGGAGGAGCCGTCGCGTCATGGCTAAGGGTAGAAGGTCTTGACTCGGAATGAACCGCAGTAACATGTCTATACTTTTTAAAGGCAAATGTCTTATCCTTTCCCGCATCCTGACCCGAGACCGTAGCGCTGGATCCGTTAGCAGCATCGACTCGTCGGAGAGATGCTGTCCCCGTGGATGTCTCCAAACTCGTAGTGGTAGCCGAGTCCATGGCTAGTTGTGTAGAGCGGAATAGTCACCTCGGTGGGTAGCAATGAGATCCGGCCGCCAAAGACACAGATTGGTATTTTTCAAGGAGAAGCAGACGACTGGAAGAGATTATTTAGAAAGGTAATGACTGTAAAAACTGTTAGCAAGTGTCACAGCTTGGAATTTTCCTGTAAACTATGTAATCTCGAGCTCAAAACGCCACCATAGCACAAGCGCGATCCTTCGACAGCCAAAGGATGTGGGTAGCTAAGACATAGATATTGTTGAGGTTCGTATTGCGAACTCGGCTTGGTACAAGGAGAGGGGTGATGTACACAAAGATAGAGGTATCTTAAATAGGAAGAGATCGCACCATCACGTACATGTACCCTAGATATCAGAGAGAGGGGAGGAAGACATCCTCTGCGTTTCCCTACGCAGCTGCAGGCAATCGGTGTGACGAATTGAGTGTTGTCAATTGGATCAATTGGAATGTTGCAGTTGTCAGTAATGAGTAGGAAGATGTAGGGTTTGATTAGACGCAACGTAATACCGTTAATAAAGGCAAACCACGGCTTCTCCTTGGCCTAACCTTAAGCCTATTTTGGTCTTTACAGGACAAAATGCAGTAACAGGTATCGCCATTATTGCATCAGTCCCTGGGGATCGAGGCCGGTGGGGACAAGGGAGCTGTTCCCCTCCGTCGCATTGGAAGACTGGAGCTATTGAAGTGGGGCAAGGATGTAGATCCTAGATACCTCTAGACTTCTTGGAATCGTGAAGCCGAGTCTCTCTTTGCATACATGTATTGACTATGGTACATATCACATAGTTTTTGGTGGTGAGGCTGACTGAAACAAAATGCAATATTAGGTATATCTCTTTCATATCAAATTGTATTTTTGTACAACGGTCCTAGTATGGTGACTCTGTGAGAATTTTGTACATAAGAATGGCAATGGAACGCTAAAGAGAAAAAATTGGCCGAGAGTCAGGTACACATAAGGAATAGCAACATCCATGCAACGTCAATTAACATGTGAAGAAACGCTTGGCCACGAGAAGTTTGGTAGTAGTTTGTCGGTCGAACGAGAATTGAATGGGTCTGGCAGGGCGGAAGCAACTTCCAAAAGTTCTACGAGAGCCGAGAAACGCCATCCATGCCGCCATCGTAACTGGCCCCACTAGAAAATGGGTCTTGGGTTACTAAGTGGTACCGTGTGGCTTGTGCAGCCTTAACTTCAGCCGCAGCCTTCCATTGTGGCTGCAAGCTCCCTTATCAAAAAAACACCTGCAGACGTCGTTTATTGTTCGCGTCTTAGCCTTTCGCACTCCGATCTCACCCAATCATCTACAACTCAACCTGCAAACCATCTTTTCCCGAACTGCATCATCCCAGCTCATCAAGACATCTACGATATCTCATCCACCACACGGATGCAGTTATAGTCCATCATGGCTTACGATCCACGCGGGGATCATGGCGCGTCGGGTGGGCATGAAGGAGGCGGCTTTGTTAGAGCCAGGGGCAGGCGTAAGTACCTCAATAGATCACACTATTTCCTTGTCCTTTTTGGAGGCGATTTTTCAATCGATCATATACCTATTTGCTATTGTCAACCTCTTAACTCGACTTAAACCATTATCACTTATATGACCCTACTCATTCTTATGCGCGTGTTCTGTGTTAATATTTGATTACAGGCCCGGTCACTGACTATGGCTCTACACTTGCGCATTGGATGCGCAATCGCCAACCACGATTCAAAGGTGCCTTCAAGGGCGAGGCTGAACGCCCTAGTGCCAGCTACATCGTCGATGTAAGACCACTTCTATGAGATTCAAGTCAATATACTCACTCATGACTAGATGTTACCACCACTGGCAAGAGTCACTTATCCCGCAGATTCTGTTCCTACTAAACATCTGCACTCATCCCTAAACAAGATCAAGCATCCTGTCAACGTTGTACGGTGGACTCCAGAAGGACGTCGATTATTAACCGCCTCTAGTAGTGGTGAATTCACACTATGGAACGGTACCGGATTCAACTTCGAGACAATTATGCAGGCTCATGATGTTGCAATCCGAGCTCTAGCTTATTCCCACAGCGATGACTGGTTGATATCAGCTGATCACGACGGCATAATTAAATACTGGCAGCCTAATTTCAACAATGTCCAAGTGATTCAAGGTCATACTGATCCCATCCGAGATCTCGCCTTCAGCCCTAACGACTCTAAATTTGTCACGGCATCTGATGATTCCTCCCTGAAGATTTTTGACTTCGCTGGGGGTGTTGCCGAGTCAACACTGCAAGGCCATGGCTGGGACGCAAAAAGTTGCGACTGGCATCCTACGAAAGGGTTAATTGTTTCGGGGTCAAAGGATCATTTGGTCAAACTTTGGGATCCCAGAACCCAGCGATGTCTAACGACACTTCACGGTCACAAGAACACTATTACTAAAACTTCTTTCGAGCGCGTCATGGGCTGGTGTCTTGCAACGTCAGCACGAGACCAGACGGCAAGGATATTCGATATACGGATGATGCGAGATATCTGTCTTCTCAGAGGACATGAGAAGGATATTTCAACGCTTACCTGGCATCCAATCCACTCGAATCTACTGAGCACGGGAGGCAACGAAGGATCCTTGTTTCACTATCTACTTGACGAACCAAACACACCGGCTGGCCAGGCCACCAGCACAGCTGTATACGAGAGCCCAGATCCGCTGACAGCCCCTGCACAATCTATATATCCAACACACAAGATCCCCTTCGCCCACGACTATGCAATATGGTCTCTTGCCTGGCATCCCCTTGGTCACATCTTAGCCTCGGGCTCAAACGACCGTATCACAAGATTCTGGTCTCGTGGTCGGCCTGGCGAGACGGACATCTTCCAAGATAAGTACCATATTGGTGAGGTAGCTGCTGAAGCTCAAGGTACTTGGGATCGACGTGGTGGTCGTCGTCAACGGCAAGAGGAGGAAGAGCAAGAAGTTGAAGATGAAATGGAGGGTTTGGTGGACCAGAAAATGCCACTTAAGCAACCAGCGCCTATGTTCCCAGGCCTTCCTGGTCTCTCCTTACCGGCTAACGGAGTACCTCCGCCACCGCCTCAGATTCCCGGAGTCAGCGCTACCCCGCCAGTTACAGTTCCGCCTTTGCCGTTCCCGATTCCTAGCGCCGGTGCTCCACCACCGCTACCTGGTGGTTTGGACCCTAAAAATCCGGCTGACTTTGCCAAGATAGCAGAGATGATGCAAAAGGCTGGTCTACCTCCTCCACCGCCTCCCAATGTACTTCCACCAGGTCTCATCCCACCTCCCAATTTCGCTGCACCCCCGGGTTTCCCGCCTCCACCTGTCTTCCCCCAAGGAGGCGTTGAGATGCAGGCCAGCGATAGCAACGGCGGCCGCAGGAGAGCACCCCTTCCTAGTCAAGAAGAGAGTTTGCGGATGGAGCAGAAGAAGGGAAACTATACTCGAGTGCGTTAGGAGCTCTCGAGCCAAAATTCTCTTCCGCCCCATCAATACCCGGATTCGCCGTATGGATATGGCTGGACTCCTGGCTACAATTCTGGAACACCAAGAGTTTCTGGTCTAGGCAAACCAGAACATCCTCCGGTTAATGGAAGAAGGAAGACTCGGCCTCTCGATAATGAATACCTTCAATACGTGGTTCCTAGGTTTTCTGCCCAGTCAGGGTGGACGGAGGGCGACCTCCACGGAAAACGCAGAAAGCTATGAGAGGACGATTATGATACAGCCTGGCCCTAAGTCGTTTATAGATTCTACTCGGGGACGCGATGTTGAGGCTATAAGCCATTTTGCCTCTTTTAAATTGGGGTTCACACATGTAACAATGTACACTAGCACTTTTCGTTGCATAATTCAGAGGCAGAGCATGTATGATGGGCGTCGACGATACTTTTCTGGCCAAAAGGGCAGATACCCCAGGCGTTGGAGGCGTTACTAAGGGACTGTTCAACTGTAGCTAGTGAACAGAAAATTATTAAACCCTGCAATATGATGCGACTAATCTACTAACTGTCGAATGTCTACTAATACGCTTGGGGCCTTGAGGATATTTCTTTCTTGGTGTTTATAACCTCCGCCATTATCACGAGGATCTCCATATAACCTTCACTCCACGTGGGAGAAAACCTGTGATAGTGTTGAACAAGATATTAGGTACATGTATGTAATCCAGGCTAGATACTCCGCTATGCTATCCCTCAAACCGCCAAGCCCGCCGTATGCCAATGCTAGCAGTGATAAGAAATAGTGTACATGATTCTACAGATAAGGTTGGTGTAGATAGATATGAAGGTACGATGCATGACATAGGTATGTATGTAAATCAACTAGTCGAAATCAAACTTAGATGCCATAAAATGCGCCGTGTCCCGCGGGGGAGAGTAATAGGCAATGCAATGCAAAAAAACCGTGTATAGATCCGTGTGTCCCAATAGAGTTACATATTAAGCTTATCTAGTCTTTCCTAGTCTCTCTATGCGTACATCATAAGGCCTCGTTTCTTTATTCAACCGCAACCGCAATCGCAATCGATATATCATAGATGATGATGTCGTATGCAAAGATGACTGAATCTCGCTGGTTTACTGGCGCTTTACGATGACGGCGGTAGCGGCAGGATTAGCCGGCTTCGCGAATGCCTTCTGCCTATCGGCGTACTCCCTAATGACAAGGGCACACGTGGTATCAGAGCAAAGCCTCTTTCGGCGTTGCGGCGGGAGCTTTGTCGCGAACTCGAGGCCGCTCGCGCGCTCGACCGCTTCAACAGGCACCTCGAAGTCGGTGAGGGGCTTCTCGTTGGGGATCGGCGCATTCGGTAATACGAAAGCGCCAATGGCGACGTTACCGCCGACTTTGCCGTCCTCCGCGAAGATGACCTTGTAGAAGTGCGTCGGCACGGCCACGTTCGGCGGGTTGCCGATGACCTCATAGCGTACGTACCACTTGTTGTCCGTCGGGTCGCGCTTCGGCAGATATAGCGGCCCCGTCACGATCCGCACGCTGGGATACCGCACCGTGAGCCCCCGGCAGAAGTCCTCGAAGTGCGCCCAGTAGTCGCGGTTAAAGCCCTCGCCGACCTGCGGGCACATGTTTGTTAGGAAGAAGGTCTCGTCCATGGCCTTCTGGCTCCACTTTGCGTCCGCGGCGGGCACCTGGTGGCCTCGGTCGTAGCCCGACCGGAAGTAGTCCTTCAGCTTGGCGCGGAACTTCTCGGGTACCCCGTCGTCCTCGAGGAATACGCTGTGCTTGCGGTCGGCGTCGCGCATCGCGAGGGAGGCGGGTGTGATGTGCTCTACTACCCAGTGCGGATTTCGTAATCGCCGATCGAAAGATGAGATTAAAGCTTGCCGAGTTGCGATGTCGGCTACGGGGCCCGGGAAGCCATATTCGAAGAGACCTGAGGGGTCGACTGGTGCGAGGCCTAGAGCCGCGGGTGCAGAAGTGGAGAGGCCACTTTGTGCTGCTTGTTGGTTCGGATTCGTGAAGATTTGTTTTGCTGGAATGGGTATCGGTGCTGACACCGCTGAAGGTGAAGTCGCGACGGTCGTCGTGGTTGTGGATATTGTCGTTTCGAGTTTACGTTCTGACTGCGATCGTAGTGAATACATGGTTGCTGTTATGGCAGCGCCGGCTCCTGCGCTTGCCGCTGCTATGATTGCTAACGTAGATTTGGACATGGTGGGCGAAAGAGCGGACTCCCTTTGGGAGCTGATGGCGTCTAATGGGTTATATAGGAGACGAGGAAATGATAGGGGAGAGAGGAGGGAAAAGGGCAGTGAAGAAGTCAGGCGCGGGTGTATGAGCAATATGCGGCTCACGAGGGGTGCGTTGCGGACGCCCTCGTGGTGTTGAGGCGTGCTGCGGATGTCTCAAATAAGAACTTCGAAATTATGGGAAATTTCAGCCTCTAGGTTGCGCTGTGAGATAAGATAGACCCCTATCGATAGGCTACGATAGGCTACGATAAGCTTCGATAAGCTTAAGGGTTGCTTTCCTGTAAGGTACAAGTGGTGCACGGACCAACGGTTTATTTTAGTCAAATCCGTCCTCGTGGCACCGGTCAACTCAAATGGACCATAGTCCACACACTCTCAGCCCTAAGACCTAGGGATGGAGACTTCCCCTGTCACATGGCAAAAATACATCGATACGCTTATGATTTCACGATTCCCATACGAAATTCCTGTCTTCGCTTCGGTATAAGCTCCTTGAGACTCGGTTTTGAGTTATGACGTCAATCGACTCAGCTAGCTACATGTAACTATTATCTATCCGCATGTTAACGAATCAAATGATCCTCTTTAAAAATACCAGTGACATGATTGATAATGAGAGTCTTGAGGCAAGTTAATCATCCCGCCTAGAATTACTGTGAACATTCATGGTAGAGCCTAGAGGTAACTTGGTTTTTTTATTATCCTATTAAGTTGTCTACCCAAATACCCGAAGCCGACCCTTTTATGATCTATATGATCTATATGATATTGTTGTGGCAAAGGTGAGTTCACGCCCTTCGTTCGGAGTTCCTCATCAGCTCGTAGCTTTCCTCGTCTTGTTCACTTTGACTTCTTTCAAGACGAGCATTGCTCACATTCTTCTTTGCCACTTCTCGGATACCCCTAATGCCCTGCTCAACAAGTGAAGGCGTCCCAGCCTCATGGTATTCTCTCTCCTGGGTTAATGCATACTCAGGTCCGTACTTTTTCAAACCTTGTTCAAACTTCAGATACTGTATGCCCTGCTTGACCAGTTGAGCGATAGCAATGCATAGCAAGATGATGGCTGTTGTCTGCCCAAAGTCCCACTTGTTCTCGCTCTCGCTGCCTTCGAGGAAAGCTTGGTTTTCGCTTCGTAGCCTAATCATCATGTACAAATGGACCGGAAATTGGAGGAAGCTGAGGATCAATAACGGTTTACCAAATTTCGCAGAGCAAAATAAAGCCCCGAACATTACTAGTAGTAGCCATATTGCGGTGATGGCTACATACGCCTTGTCGCTCGCCGGGTGACTAGCCCCCGCGGTTGTGATACCTGTTGTCACATAGCAATGGCCATGTTCTTCGGAGGTAAGCGACCAGTCATTAAGCCGAATCTCGAGGAAAACAGTCAGTCCCAGAAAGAGGAGCGCGAACATATACGAGACACGAAAGTGTCCAGGCCACTGAGATGCTGTCATTTGAGGACTTTTCTTTTCCGGTGTTTTGGCTTTCATGAAGGACCAGCAAACGAGCGCCGCTGCATTGGAAATGCTATATGTGTTTAAGTTGGTGTTAGTAAGTAGGTAAGTATAAATAATACTTACGTGTATGATGCACGCTAATGACTTACCCGACGAAGCTGACGGTGTCGTAAACCAGATGTAAATGATATAAATCGATTTCCTCGCCACTCGTAAGTGCAGTAATAATGAGCGCAATTCCTATATGCTAACTGTAAGCTACAGTAATTAATGAAAGATCAGAAAAGACGGATAGATGTACCGGTAATCATCTGCAGGTCGTTCCCAACCATTAGGATTTCCGACACGAACCCAAGTCGTTTCTTTTCGCTTGCATGCTCCGGAGTACCCTCTGGGTGTTGGATATCAAGTTGGCCGAGTTTTGTTAGGAAAAACACCCAAAAGGCCAGGACCAGCGATATGAGAGCTTGGACACTGAGGCCTATTAAGATCTAGACGCGTTGGACAGCATTAGAACTAACTAAACATCAACCTGGTGCGAATATGAAATTTTTTGTGAATACAAATGAACTTACACCATAGCCCGCTATGTCGGGCATGGGCTCGCCAACTTTCTCGCATTGTGTTGGCGACTCGTGAGATTCAGTCGCTTCCATCTTTATTCGAGTTCATAGACCAATAGAGAAAATACTTGGCAATGATTGACGGGTACTTCGTAGGGCTGAGGCACCAAGACGCCAAGTTACCAAGCGAAAATTCGATTAGAGATATATAAAAAGCCAAGATACCTGGAGGCATCCTCAACTCTCAAAGCTAACTTAGCTTCTTACATATTTATATCGTCTCCTGTAGGCCCTTACCACCCTGGGTATCTTCTATGGTATTTGGGTCGCAGCTGGGTGCCGACCATTAATTTTGACGATGACTTGGCAGGGCCTAACGGGGTTAATGATCTGCTGTGCCGCGTGGATACCAGTAAACCGCCTAGTGGCTGAATCGCTGCAATCGCGAAACCAAGGGACTAATATACTATGTATATTACGTCAGATGCTATTAATTCGTACAAATTACGTCGATGATGTTCCGGCCTGGCAAATTTACCACTTGTCTCCATTGGAGGCGCTCTGAGTGTCATGCTTCTAGGAGTAAAGGAATGGTCCCTTGTCAGCTCCATCGTGCATATCAATGCCTTGTCCAGAAGCGCCCAACCTTGCAATTTCTGTGGTTAGATAAACGATACCGATACCGAAGGCCCACAGACGCAGCACTAGTGCTATTATGATTCTATGTATTAGATAATATATCTGAGAATAACCGTGGATTCGTCTCAGTAGGTATTCCATTTAATATGCTGAGTACGTATAGAAGGGCTCACTCCCGGGAAGAAATAGAGGCTTCGACCATAGAATGATGCCGTCTGGGAAAATGGGGCTTACGTTAACAAAAAGGAGCTCTACCTATTAGATTTCGACAAATAGATGAGCGTCCAAGTATGTCAACTGGAGGTTCAGGTTTTTAGCAAATAGTTTTGATCCCATGCCAGAAGCATAGATAGTCCGGCAAAAAATGCCGGTCTGAAGTCGGCAGTCCTCTTAATTGTGGTGGCTGCTTATTGACCTATTCCACGTTCGCTAGCACTCGTAAGTTTCCAAAAACCAGTCGCATTCAATCCTAACGGAGTTGGAAAATAGGCATCGACGCTGATGGCGATGATAAAGCTAAGGTAAGTTAGATGATAAATATCGCATGTCATAAGTAGAACAACCAGCCGGCTGATTTATTAAATGTATCAACCGAACTATCTGCTTACCTACGTAGTATGGGGCTGTTACGCTTAGATGGACAGTGACAACGATAAATTCAAAATGAACTACAAGTGGGCGTAAGCAGTGTGGGTGCTAAATCAAAAGGCTCGAAAATTCGGGATCGGTATTCTCAAGCATAGAGGTAGGAGATATTGTATTATATGCGGTCAATATAGTCCATTATTGTCCTACATGAAAAGAGTCAGGATGGGACGAATTAAAGGAGACGTTCCTCATATATATGTATTTTACACCATAAAAAGTGCCCGAAGCCAGTGCGCCTCAAAACCAGCTTTTGAATGGATGCTGGAGAGAATAACTTTTGACTTAGATGAAGAAAATTACCGCGCTAATCAAGTTTTGAAGACGTCCCCTCCCATTTTCTATCAGATGAAGTATCCCTTGGAAAAGGGGAACTGAGCAGACTTGAGGACAACAGATTGCCAAAGCTATCAGCTAGCCCGTGGATAAAACATAAGCAATTTTCGTAGGAATAGACTAACTTCGTGGCTCATGTAGATTCAAAAAAGGGGTAATGTTCTATAAATCTTAGGTGTCTACATATACTAAACAAGGTCTCTTATTCAAAGTAAAGTATCTCTCGATCACGATTAAAAGATCACCTAGTTGAAAGTGAATCGTTATGTAGGGGCTCGAATCGGGCCTTGTTGAGAAGATCCGCATCTAATGAAGATAGAGGTTAGAGCCTTAGACGTACTAGTAGACTCTAATCTGTAAGTACAACTTTAGAATATGGAGTACAACGTTTTCAACCTACTGGAAAGAACATTGAAATACTAAGGTTAACATATAGAGTTGTTCGGCGGGGGTGGTACTAATAAAAAGCACCGTAGACTGGAATGCCGGGTGGGCGGCATACACCGCCTGAAACATGGGCACCTGGCACACATAGTCCATCAGGGTTCTCATGTAAGCCACGATATCGTAAGTATCCCTTCTCTTTGCAGCCTCAACTCAAGTTTAAATTAATTATCATTGTTAAGCTATTGTGTTGGGCGCAGTTTTCGGTCATCTGGCGAGAAAAAAAAGCAAAAGTTAATAACCCCAACAAGTTAT
The DNA here is from genome assembly GCA_002120335.1 of Hypoxylon sp. EC38. Lineage (NCBI taxonomy): Eukaryota > Fungi > Ascomycota > Sordariomycetes > Xylariales > Hypoxylaceae > Hypoxylon > Hypoxylon sp. EC38. The sequence continues at coordinate 226,626 of KZ111254.1, read as the reverse complement.
TCTAGGAAAGGTCGGTGAACTAAACTGACTATGTACCTGTAGGCTGCTATATTATCATCTGACTTTAAATCGTGCAGAGGTTGTTGCAATTGCAAATATCTCCAGCGCACGCACCAAGGAGTAACCTTGGGACTCACCTATGTAGAACAATACATGTATTACCTATGAGATAGGGGGGTCTATTTCAAGAAGAGAGTATTTCTTCTCCGATGATCTCATGTATGAGTTGTTCTCCAGAGTCCACAGCGGGAACTAAACACCGCTTCAGCGGAAATTAGTTGAAGGACCCTTGCGATCGATTCCTACTTAGATAGTGGGGATCATGAAGATGTTCGATATTGTTAACCCTTGTATGCACGATTGTAAAAGTTGGCGTAAGGCTGATAGTAGTCTTGTTAGTGGACAGCAATCCTGAGCAAGAATTTTGTCTTCCGACTTTGAACAGTGAGTACACGAGAAAGACCAGATGTAATAGAAGTATGTCATTTGTCATCTTTGATAGGTTTAGGACAGTCCCCGATACTCAGCCTCAAGGTCTTTCATCACCTTGATGGTGTTGCTGCTCTTGTATTTCTTATAATAAATGTGGAACAAATGCGCCGCATTACTAAGTACCTCTCGAAGATTGGCCATCAAGGTTCCCGTTAGCGAGGTCTTGGCAAAGCTTGGCATAGCATCATAAGTCAACCAACCAATCAGAAACACACTATAAAACAGCCTCTGTCACTACCCGGACAGCTACATAGGCAAGTGGGAAGCCACCCTAGTGATCGACCTTTAAGCTAAATAGAACCTTCCGTCTACATTCTCATCGAAAACCTATCGCTGTTAATCGTTCCCTTCTTCCTACATTCTCCTAGATTCATATATAACTATTCCGACGTCTCACTCGTTCTCTTTGTTTCACCATTGTACTGCGCCACTCTAAAACGGGACTTCAGAAACTGCCGAAAGCGTTTTCACCAGTCATCTCACGCGCAAGTTGTTACCGGTATCTCCAAAATATCGAGGCACATTCCACGCTCCACATTCGACTTCTCATGTTTCGCTAACCCGTTTCCTTTGACCTGCGAGGGAGGACGGGGCTACTGCAGGCACAAGGTGACGGCGTGCTGCAAGATTCGAGTCAATCAGGCCCACCATGGAGGTTACCGAGCTCGACAATGATACGAGGGGATGGATCATGTGCCTGGTGAGCGGCATAGGTGGGTGACCTCAACGACATGGGCTATGCAACAATATCCTGGTATACTGACCGATTCTACTACTATAGCATGTGTGATAGGGTCCGCTATTATTTGCGTCGATGTTTTCGTGCGGCTCTTGCCCGGTAGAAAGAACTTTCGAATACAAGATAGCAACACTTTTCTAGCATGCTCACTAAGCCTGAGTTTTGGTGTCATGGTAAGTTGAAATTTGACGTACTCTCTTATTTTTAACGTAGCAAGCTTCTAATGCAATATGCACTAGCTGTTTATGTCGCTATATAGCATGTTACCCGAATCGAAGGAGTATCTTATGAAGGGAGGTTATCCCGACCAGACGGCAGGCTTCATCTTAATGGCTTGTTTTGTTGGTGGATTTGTGGGGATTCAGATACTTTCGAGATTGTTTCACCGGTTTCTACCATCACATGTTGTCGACTGCGATCACAGCCATGACGACCATGCTTTAGATAGCCACAGCCATAGCCATGGGAATGGCTTCAGCCGAAGGCAATCTCACGCTCATAGCATCGGTAGACATCATTCCGTCCATGCTCACTTTCGCCTCCCGAAACCCGATATGGGCGGGAACGGACATGCTAGTGAAGTTACGCCGCTGCTTCCTACGGATGCTTCGAATGAGACTCGTCACGCCCGACCACTCAGGAGAGCGGAAACTCTTAGTCCAACCAATACGGCCCCTCATCTTGCTCTACGAAGTCCTCGCAACCGGGCTGCGACGTCAGAAAGACGACCTTCGATGTTGCAAAAGCGGGTTATGTCTTTCGTGAAAGACACTAAACCGAACTGTGATGAAGCTGGTCCGTGTTATGGATACACAGATCCATGTGGCCAAGAATGTTTCAAACACCTCACCAACCGTTCCGGGATTTTATCCCGAGCACCAACGACGCTACTCCGTACGACGACCACAGGACATAGTGAAACGTGCATCGACGAAGCAGATAGCGACCATAACCATGACAATGACCACTCATCTCAAGTAAGTCCTACATATCGGACGAGCCGTGCCCACTCACGGGATGTTCACTACGAACACGAAGACGAAGGCCACTCCGAGACGTCAGAAGACCTTGAGGCTCAACATCACCATCACGTCGCCGAAAACGCATTTTTATCCATCGGCCTTCAAACATCTATTGCGATTGCCCTACACAAATTTCCCGAAGGCTTTATCACCTACGCCACGAATCATGCCAACCCGTCCCTTGGTTTTAACGTGTTTCTAGCACTCTTTGTTCATAATATATCCGAAGGATTCGCCCTTGCGCTTCCACTATATATGGCGTTAAATAGCAGGTTACAAGCCATGCTATGGGCTTCCATGTTAGGGGGCCTGAGCCAACCAATGGGGGCTGGCATTGCGGTGCTGTGGTTTAAGCTGGCCCAGCACACAAACATAACACCCGACGCAGTGGCATATGGGTGTCTCTTCGCCATTACGGCCGGAATTATGGCTAGTGTGGCATTGACGCTGTTTGTCGAGAGCCTGAGTCTCAATCACAACCAGAACCTGAGCATTCTATTCGCGTTCTTGGGTATGACGTTACTGGGAGTTAGCAACGCTTTTACGTCACATGCGCATTGATTAGGTATTATTAACTTAATAGTTACTGGTCTGGGGTGAGACAAAGGGAGGGAGAAGATGGAGAGTTTGTATCTTTACTATTCATCCTTTTTCTTTTGAAGGTACGGAACGGAATTAGGCCGGAACCCTGTTGAATAGCAGCATCATACTCGGCGTCCTCGGGGCTCTGCGGGTATAAGGGATTACGAAAACTACGTGTGGAGTTTGATTGTCTTGTAAATTACGAGGAAAGAAAGCAAGGGTCAATCAGGTACTACATAGCTCGGGGCGTTCATACAATGACTCTTAACTATAGACTGTCTCAATGCTTGAACGGAAAACCCCGGATCCCCTCTATGTTTTAATGAGGCTGTATTAGCTGACGATGAAATGCATTATATATGAATTTAAATTGATCGACTTGGACTCTTCTTTGTAGCTTCGTTTTAGATGTTAAGATACCTTGAAAATGTACATTTATTGATATGGCATATGTATCTGGCTTCGGGTAGGTATTTTGGTTCATACGACATGAAAAATCCAACCCTTATAACCTGCTAACCTCCTTCGCTTGTGCCTCTTGCTCCGTAACTAACGCACCACTCATCAGAAATTCAGCACCACCTCCACTCCCACGGGGCTGTCCCAAGAGAACCATCTCCCGTCCACCATTCGTGCCCCACCACGCGACGCCCACAGCTCCTCGCTCGACATCCATCTCCCCGCTAACCAGGATATCCCAGAAGCGACGACGGGCAACCTCCCGCATGCGCGGGTCCGCGACGGTGTTCATAGTCTCGGCGGCGCGCGACAGCCACTCCTCCATCGCATGCAGCGGGAGGTACGGCAGGGCGTCGATGAGCGCGAGGACGACAACCGTCTGTTCCGAGACAGCCGGCGCGTCCTCCTTCGAGGTGGAAGCGGCCTTCTCGTCTAAGTTTAGCAGGGGTGCGGTCGAGGAGTCGAGGGCGCGGAACCGGAGCATCTCGAGAAGAGTCTCGGAGAGCTCGGGGTGGGTCGCGGAGATGGGGTAGGGAGGGCTGGTGATCTGCATGACGGTGCGGAAGGCGAGACGGAATTGGCGTGGGGAGATGCGGGAGGGGAAGGAGGAGAGGAGCGCGTCGATGTAGAAGGGGATTAGCTGGGCGGCCAGGGCGCTGTGCTGTGGACATGAGAGGACTGAGAGCACGCATGCGTGTGCCGACTCGAAGAGTTGGCGAGTTAGGGATGATGGGGGGTTGTTGACTGGGCTGGAGAGCCAAGAGGTTGTGGGGGAGAGGTACGCTGTTGCGGGGGTGATAATAAGGTCCTCGGCCGCCGGTGTAGGTAGTGAAAACGGGAGGTGCTCCGCTGTGTTTAGGTAAAAGAGCGTCAGGGCTTGGATCGCTGGTGTTGGCACTACGTTTCCATTCTGAGGAGATGGAGGCTGCGTATCTTGGAGATAGGTTACACAAGCAGCCGAGTAGCGCGTAATTATGTCCAAGGAAGTGAGATAGGTAAACTCATACACCTGGAACGCACCGGCCCCTTGCCGCGTGGATATAAAAGACAAGTTGCGTAAAATGTGTAACGTCTTCGCAGCTATAGTCGGAGCGATTGTATCATTCCTCATGAAAGGGTCTAATAGAGATCTTCCGACTATAGGCTGGAGTGTTGCGACCACGGTGTACATGATCTTCTTCAAGAGTTGCCACAGCATTGGATAAGGCCCTTGAAGAGCATCAGGCGAGAGAGATGCGGCTTCGACGGATAGGTCAACAGTAGAGAGGGGACAATGGGACCACTTATTTAGCAATCCTGCTGTGAAGCTTAAAAGCTCTTCATGGACCTGAAGGACGATATTTGGGTCGGTGGCCTGTTGAACAGCAAATGCTGCAAGTCGAGCCACAGGGCCCATATTTTGAGCTAAGGGTCGAGTCTCGAGTCTTTGAATTTGGTCAACAGAAGGCGAACTAAGATGCCATGATTTGGGTTGCCCTGGTGCAATATCGCGTGTTATCGATGGAATGAAGTTACCACGCTGAAAGCCCTCGTCTCCGAGCATAGATTCGATGATTGCTGGTAAGAGAATATTGCCATGGAGCAGCTGCTTGACGGATTCGGACATGAGAGGGAGTGCATATGTCAGTGCAAGGACGACAGCACCATGTCCTAACGGTCCTGTTCGTCCCTTGTCCTCCAATGCCAAGTTCGTGGCCGTTGCAACAGCTTGTTCGAGAGTCGAGCGTAGACTCCGGGATAACGATCTTCGACTTTCGCCTTCCATACCCATTAGAATGCCCGTTAAAACCAACACATGCTGCCATCTAGCCGATCTATCATCCGCTCCCTTCGCAACTGCACGTGCCCAGTCCTCGCTATTAACTCCACTTCCTATCGGCAACACACCTCTTGGGCGATTCGCGTTGTCTAACTCGTTTTTCCGCACGTGTATCGCGGCGGTGTTGTATATGCTCATAACACGCAAGCAAGTGCGTAGACCATCTGGGGTCTGCCATATCGAACGCGCGGTGAGGAAATGCGAAGTGAGAAGAGAGAGATTGAGAGGATTATTGAGATTTGTGAGGAGCGCAGTCGTCGTCGCGAAGATCTTGTCCGTCTCGACCGGATTGGGCGTATCTTGGAAGGCCCGAAGGACCGTCGCTAGCAATCGATCGGCCGGCATTTTCGCTTTTCGAATTCCGAGGACCAGTGTTCTAGACACCGAGAATCTGGAAACTTCACCTCATCACTTGTCGATGTTGAGTTTGTTTGGACCTGAAGTTTGGTGATTCAGCGGTGTTGGTGTTATTGCGGGATGGCAGGATGGATAGGCAGTTATCCACAGTGGATTGTACCTATCATAAGGTAAAGTCGGTAGGTACCTAGTGATCGAAGTTTTACCGAGGCACGACGTCAATTGAAGTCACTAACTTGGCCCCTGCAGCAGCCCCAACGCGGGAGCTAATCCGTCATTGTAACCCCTGTTAGGTACCTATCTCTTAGCTTAAGCTCCACAAGCTCGACATACCATCTTGATGTCCATCAATTGCTACTACATTTAGAATACCACAACCTTTCGACTGCGAATTGCGATACTATTGGGGGAATGATGCAAAGGCCAGATGGCCTCAATACCGTAAGTCATTGATAAATATATCTAACTACTGGACTTATGTGAGTAATAAGATTAACCGTAGCATGCAGATCCGATTGCCATAATTACCCTCCGGATGGCTACCACACTCCAAAGTTCCCGTCCCTCTGCTGGCCTCCTCAAGACCCCTATTGCGCACTTTATACACTTTGGGACTCATGGCGATACACACTGCTCTGGACCCTAATCCTCTATGCTGTGTTTCACGTCGGCGCTACGGGCATCGCCTTGTCTATGCAAATTGGAAAGCCACGATCAATATGGAAGTATTTGATAGCTGTCCCCGTTATCTACGCTGTGGTTGCGGGGGTTGAAGCTCTATTTACTGGAAGTGTCGCTGGGGTACTGTATGTATGGTCTGGGATCCTATTCTTGGATTTTCGCAATTAATATTTTCCTCGTCTTTAGACTCGGTGCTGTCTACATTTCTGGGTGCTATCAGATGCCGACATGGATACCTTTCATCTGGGGGTGGATAAATGTTTTGATTCTGATCGTCTCCTCTTTCACAATACAGGGAGGCCTGTGAAGCCCAATCACTTAGCGACAATTCGAGATCCCTAAATACGAGGAGAATTCAAACCTGAAGCATCTCTTCAACCTAGTGCGAGTAAACACCTGACCATGCTTTGCATGCAATACAAAGCAGAGCACTGTGTTCACGCCTGTTACATCATCAACTGCGATTGTTGATGCACAGAGGCACTTAAGGCACGGGTACTAGCCAGGCAGAGTTAGGATTTGATGTAAATGAGATCCAGACCTATTATTAGGTGGGATGCTGATAATGGATGCTAGGAGAAAGGTGTCCCAAATTATGATCGTTATCATATAAGCCCAGATTACACCCCCAAAGCATGGCCTGGTTTATTCAGGTTGCTGAGAGTCGGAATAGGGAATATGTTGGCAGCCCAGATATTCCTGCATTAGAAACGGGTTTGGTAGAATATTATAATAGATCTTAACAATTTGAGATATGCGATGTGCTCAGCATTTTGTTTCTCTGCAAACCTAGGTAATTCTTCACGTATTACTCCAGCTGGATATATAGAACGTACATGCAATTAGTACTTAGAGGTACACAACCAACTATGTAGCCGATGATAAATAAACATAGACCTCCAGAGATTTTACATGTACATAATTATGATTAAAGAAACTCTGTTAACATGCGTCTGACATCGCGGTTCTGCAGCCAACTACTAGTTGCATCAGTATAAAGAAGCTATTCCGTTTCTGCTAACGGGCGACTGCGGTGGGCTTTCCACCCGTAGCTTTGACGGGCAGAATTACACCGCCCAACAGGGGTTATAGCCTACTGTACAGGGCGTCGGTTTAGAGCATCCGGTCTGCTATTTTAAGACTTACCTTTATATGAAGTACAACAAAAAGAGTATCTTGGATCTCGTGCTTGTTGCGCTCAACATAGCAAATTCGCGAATCATGGATTGGAGTATTCAACCGGCTTGTCTTTGTCCTTGATACCAAGAGAGACCTTTCCTAACAATCAAAACGGAGAAAGTCCCTCAGAAGCACAATGGAGTCGCCGCCGGATAGGTAAGCTTGCTTTCTCCGTTTCAGTAATCAATCAATCTTACATTTGCGGCAAACACCAATGGGTCTCTCTGAGTTCATTTTCATTTGAGGCGCCTCTTACTTCTATTAGATGGTTTAAGCATGTTATCTTGCTTTCTAGTGCTTCATGATGCTATCAGCTACTCAACCGTCGTCCTCTACGTCAACGCCCACACCTACACCAGCAACAACGCCTCTCATACCTGGTTTCACGCCGTTGAATTCTCTTCATGAGCTTGATGAGGATGATGTATCGTGGGCTACGGGCTTTAACACCCGGCGCCACTCTCTAGCGAAGCTAGCTTCCATCAATACTCGCGCAAACGACAGAAGTGCTAACAACCTACTTCCGCTTCTTAGTCCCGACGCGCAGAGCGCACAGTCGTTTCCCGAAAAGGCTTACTACCCTGGCCACTCGAAGTCTCTCGAAGGCATTGCAATCCGTTCCTTCTGCCTTGGTATAACGCTCGCTTTGTCCGTGGTATCTGTGGTCTTGATCCTCGTATTTACCTCTTCACCCCTATGGCGACTACCTTTTTTCATCGCCGCTTTGTCGACCTTCCACTTTCTCGAATTTTGGACGACTGCAAAATACAACACTCCTGTCGCGAATATCGGCTCGTTTCTTCTGACCGCAAACTGGCCAGCATATGCGATTGCGCATACTGCGGCAATGGTCGAATGTCTCTTCACCAACCTTGTATTCCCGAATCGATCTTGGGCACCTTTCTATAGTGGCCATATTATCTTACTATTGGGCTTCGTTTTCGTCTTTATTGGGCAGTTCGTTCGCAGTGCGGCCATGATCCAGGCTGGCCAGTCGTTCAACCACACCATTCAGCACCACAAGAAAGATTCCCACGCCTTAGTCACGACAGGTCTTTATTCATTCCTACGCCATCCAGCGTACTTTGGATTCTTCTACTGGGGGATCGGAACGCAAATGGTTCTAGGAAACCCCATCTGTTTCGTAGGTTACACAATCGTCCTATGGCAGTTCTTCTCAAAAAGAGTAAGACATGAGGAGGCCTTACTTATCCGATTTTTCGGGGATGACTACATTAATTATAAGAAGAGGGTTGGAACACTGATGCCGTTTATTGGTAACTGAGATCTCTGCTGCTGGAATTAGTATGGGAGAATGGCGTTAAGGTCAGGGCTACTAGGCAGAGTTATAATACCCCAGTGTCATACCTATAGATACCTACCTAGGCAGTGATTACATAAAATAGAGGCAACTCAAATTATTCAGTGAATTTCTTGATATACGAGATTATGTTTCATAACTTATAAGCGATGCCATTCGCCACCTGCAGTGTTTGATATTTAGCATTATTCTACGAGATCAAAGACTTAGATCTTGAGTCCGGAATTACATAATATGTGAACATATTTTGCTTCGACAACTCTGCAAGGTTTGGACTACAACTGGCTCCTAAACCAATTGTGAAGTCTTGACACTTCAATTCGCATCATCGTGCAGATGTCAGGTACAGGCATAAGTGTACGTAGGTACCTTGGAAATTTATTTATGTATATATGAATAACGCCACATCAATCTATCCCGCCCTTATCGATAAGTGCTTCAGGGACCCACTAGTACGTAGCCACTCGAAATTTAGAAGGCCACGATTCAAGACCGGGTCGTCCAATTCCTTTGGACAGCTTGCTCTACTGCGGGTTCTAAATTTAACCAATTCTGGTCCAACGCAAATACATGTCCTTCTTTTTTGACAACAATAATTAATACATACCACATTTTGAGGTTCTCTACGTCGCTGGATCAAAGACCCTGCTATAGGGCTCGTCTGCACCATGAGTTCAGAGTATTCTTACGACGAGCAGGGTCAATTCTACCCTTTCTTCATCTTCACTCTGACCACCATCGTGACCCTTCCTCTCACCTATAGCCTTCTCTCACCGAGCACCGATGCTGCCGCCCTCGCACCACGATTGAAGACCTCCTACGAGCCCGAACATGCCGACCTAATACAAGCGCAACGTGCCGCGCAGAAGCGAAAGCAGCGCAAAATCAAGCGCGCAATCGCAGTTGTGCTAGGATGGGCAACTATGGCCGGCATGCTCTACCTCATTGTGACCACCCAACGAACCACAGCCAAGATATGGAACCCGTATGACATTCTGGGCATCTCCGAGGTACGTTATTTTAAGGGGATTGCGCATTTGTACATCTAATACTAACAGAATCTGTTGTAGTCTGCGTCAGAGAAACAGATCAAGTCCCATTATAGAAAGCTCGGCCTGAAGTTTCATCCAGACAAAGCCAAGCCTGACCCAGCTAAGAACGAGACCGTCGAGTCATTGAGCGACAAGTGGGTTGATCTGACGAAGGCGTACCAAGCCCTTACAGACGAGGAGGTTCGCAACAATTACATTCAATATGGACATCCCGATGGCAAGCAAAGCTACAGTATTGGAATTGCTCTTCCTAAGTTCATCATATCCGAGGGAAATGGAAAATACGTGGTTCTCGTCTATGCCTTACTTCTAGGAGTCTTGTTGCCTTACTACGTCGGATCGTGGTGGTACGGCACCCAACGCATTACAAAGGAAGGAGTCCTCGTTGAAAGTGCCAATAACCTTTTCCGCGAGTATTCCGAGAATATGGACGAGGGAGATCTAGTGACTGCTCTTAGTGCCGGTAAAGAGTTCCAAGAGGTGCTAAAGGGAGATAAGGCCGAGTCGGGACTTGCGAAAATCGAATCGAGAATACTAGCAGAAGGTCAGGTTACTTCCTTCGCTGGCGGATTATCGGTTAAGGACAAGGAGAAGCTAGAAGACCTCGACAGTGGCGTAAGGAGAAAGGTGCTAGCCCTTCTTTGGGCATATCTTGGCCGCGTAGAACTCGAAGACCCAGCCTTGAACAGCGCCAAGTACCTGGTTGCCCCTATTGCGCAAAGTCTCTGTGGTTCCTTCAGGGCGATCGCGCTTGCATATGGCAACACGAAACCGATTCTAACTTCATTTTATACCAGCCAACGTCTCATCCAAGCAGTGCCACCAAATGTATCTCCTCTCTTCCAGCTTCCTCACTTCACACCTGCCGTGGTCAAGGCTATCGAGGGCGACTCGAAGACACACCTGACTGTACAAGAATTTATGGATCTGCCTGACTCTGAACGACGGAGTGTCGCTGTTGGACCGGGGCTTCTAAGTGAAGAGCAGTACAAGACAGCAGTTGACATCGCAACGCAGCTCCCCTACCTTAGAGTCGCAAAAGCATTTTTCAAAGTTGCTGGAGAACGGTTTATCATTCCGTCATCTTTAGTCACTCTGGTTGTGAAGGGCCGATTCATTCCTCCTGGAAGCACAAACGTTCCTAAGGTTGATGAACTTGACTTAGAGGATGTCGACCCGGCTGAGGATGACCTTGACGCTCTTATGGGACGTAAAAAGACGGTGAAGGATGAGAATGGCAAGTTAGTTACAAAGGAAGATGCTAAACCTGTCCCTCCTCCGCTCACTTTTGCACCTTACTACCCTCGCGATCATTCCCCACGATGGCACGTCTTCCTCTCGGACAGCAAACAGGGCAAGATGGCGGTGCCACCATTTACATTTACCATGCTCGACAAGCCTATATTCACAGACGACGGAAAACCGACGTATCACATGCAGACTTGGAAGGCGCAGTTCGCTGCCCCGCCGCAAGCTGGCACATATACTTTTGTCATGCACGTCGTGTGTGACAGCTATATCGGGTTCGATACGAAGATGGAGGTGACCCTTACTGTAGAAGACGCGAGCAAGGCAGCAACCATGGCCGCAGAGGACGAGATCAGCGAACCAGATGAAGGTAAGTTTCCCATCATATAGGATACGAGATCTTTCTATGCTAACAACAATGTGCAGATTCGCTTGCTGGTCAAATGAACGCGCTCAAGGGTGGCAGTGTCGCAAGCACGAAACCTAAGAGAAGAAAAGACGATGATGACTCAGAGGAGGACGAGAGTGGCACTGAGGAGGAAGATGACGACACTAGCGAGACGAATACGGATACTGAACCCGAATCATAGGATAGCAATCCTCATGATATCTATGATTGAAAGCGGGAATTAATCAAAATAGGTGTATTTCCGCTCATCAGATTGCGATGCTAAAAGTTAGCATCTCGACTCGAAGCTCTGAGCGTTGGGCTGTCCCCAACTCCTCTTAACCTAGATGATGGTAACATGTGTAGAGTTAGTCTTTTGCGAAAAAAGCGCATAGGATTGGCGTCGTGGCGTTGGGAGGAGGAAATTTGCGAAATGTGCATAGACTATATCAAGTCCGAGCGCTGCGCACGTATTTTAATTTGATGTTCATTAGGTATATATACGATTTTATCGTGTTCTTGTGTATTATGTTTTGGTATACTATTCCCTCGTCCGAGCCTCACGTTATGATCCCCGAGGCAAATGACCGCGATTTGCTTCCTAATTCAAATGTATTCGTATTTACCTCTGGTCTTTATACGAAGTACTGATATACACAGATAACCCGTAAGAAACCCGCTAATAAGGTTCCAATGTCTCAACTAATTAAACCCCTTGACCGACCTCATACCTATCCCGGCCTTCTCTTCTGCCCGCAATGAGGCCTGTAGATATATTCTTCCTCCCTATCACTCAAGAGTCCTACCACCATAATGCCTCCCCCCTTCAGCCCCTCAAGAAGAGATCAACAGACCCTGACCCCGCAGACCTCAACCCCCTTCCCCTCGACATACGCCCTGCGGCCAAAATAGGCCGCCACAACAGCCCTCACGAACTCAGCATCCGCCGCGCTCCACACATCAAGCCCCATGCGCGCAACAGCATCGCTCTCGATCCGTATCCCTCTTGCATCCATCTCCTCCTCGCCCGAATCAGGCAACAGCGCGGCATCGCCACGGTCCTCAGACTCGGTCTCGACCTCCTCTTCCACAACCTCATCATCGTCGTCATCGCTTGTGCTCTCTACAATATCCGCCAGCGTACTCAGGATCAGCGTCGTGAGCCGGTGGAAGTACGCTATGATAGCGAGTTCAGTGCGCGCCTCGTCATGGTGATGGTGGAGATGGGGATGCGTATCCAGAGCCGCAGCCGTGGCCGTAGACCCGCGCCTCGGCGCCGGCGTCAGCGACGCAATCGACGTCGAGAGATCTGCCGACCGCGGGACTTCCATGCGGACGGCGGGCGAGTGCAACCCAGCGAGGAGCTCGGCGTCGCGGGCCGTCTCCTCGGCTTGTTCGGCGCGCGCCTGCTCGCCGGCCGACGCCCACCACATGAACCCGTTGTAGGCGAGCGCGGTCCAGCTCAGCGGCTCAACAATCTCTTTCTCGTCGGCCTCGGTGAGGAACGGTTCGTCCGCGTCCGGCTGCGGTGCGGTTGTTTGCGGAGTGGTGGGCGATGGGCCGGGACTAGCGGCTTGCTGCAGGCGGGCGAGGCCGGCTTTGAGGGAGCGGAAGCGGCGGAGGTCCCGCTGGGTCGCTTTGATGGAGAGGTTTTGCGGGCCTTCGATTTTGGGCCACACGCGGTGTTTGGCGTTGGAGGAGTGGGGCGGTGGCATGGTGATTAAGACGTCCCAGAGCGTGTCTTTCTTGGCGAGGATACTATCCGTTGTGCAGGCTATCCAGCCGGTTCCTGCCTCGGGGTTGTTGTCGGGGGGCTCGCTGTCGTTGCGTCTGGGTTTGGAATCTTCGACGAGGAAGGGGATGTCGTGGACGCCGATGGAGAATAACGGGCGTAAGCGGTGCGGAGGTGAATGGGGAGATAGGAGCTCAAATGTCGGCTGGGGTATATTAGATAGAATAGAGATATCGTAGACTAGATTTGTCAGTAGAGCTTCATAATCGAAAATATAGTGGCAAAGACCAACCAAAATTGCAGGCTTCTTGCACTGGTGCATGGCAAGATATAAGAATGCGCTTGCGCAACAATGCAGCACGCTGTATGGGAAAGATCAATGGGCCAAAGGTGTCTAATAGCTTCTGCAAGCTCCAAGCAGGATGGAATGGAGATAGTCTATGGCCGGGTGCAAGTAAAGCTGCTCCATCAGAGGCCGAACGATTCCTAAAGTGGCCCTGAGGTGGCTTTGTGGGAGTCTGGAAAGTAATAGATGGAGACTCAAGAGGTTCATTCGCCGCTGTTTGTTCTGTAGTGGCTTGATTCTTCTCCCAGTATTCTTCTAACAAGCCTGTCTCCTTTCCATCTGCAGCGAGTGCTGATGCCATCGCTTTCAAGGCCTCAGCATGTCTCCATGCCCTCCCCAATCGCCCATAACTTAGCGGGACAAGCACGCCCACGGCCAGCATTCGCGCATTGCGCACTTCGCTGTCTTCGACAGGTGCATTGACGAACGCGCTTAGCCCAGCGAATCCATCGTGCACGAAGTATATCAGGTCCTCGGACACGGTATGCAATCCCGACGGCAGGGATTTGTACTCGACGACACCCTCGAGCTCGACGCCAGGTTTCGATGCCTTCCAAGAGATTGTGTATCCGGCCTTGACGTCGAAATTGATTAGGAACAAGGCGTGTATGAGAGGTAAGTCGGGCAGCGTAGCCACGGTTGCGAGATTCGGGGTCGAGGGTAGCCGAACTTGTAGCTCTGGCTGGCCACGGCGGGAGGCCGCCATAGCAGTGGTTATGGGCTTAGCCCCAGAAGCTATCTAAATCAGAAATTGACGATTTATGACCGGTCTATGCATCTGCAATCTGCATTGTAATGCAAGATAGGCAATTGGGGGGACGTTGTGTTGCGATGAAAGCGTGTCGTTGAGTCGCTAGGTTTAGGTATTGAGTTAAGCTAATGTGTAGGTAACGTCCAGGCGGTTCGTTAGTGGATAAGTTAGTGGATGACGCTATGGCCAAGGACGCCGTGGGGGTAATAGTTAGCCAATTATGCATACGGTACGGGCGTATGTATGTAAGAAGGTGAACTTGTTATGTTAAGGGGGAGAGAGGTAACACGTGATCGCAACAGCTCCTTGTACATATTTCCTAAGTTTAGGTATATGGATACCTTACCTCTGTATGTGATATTGCCGACCTGGAAGTATGTTCCCCTTCTATCAAAGCCATTATTTATATATCTCTCAATAAAGCAATCGGCGACCCCTTAGTTTGCGGCTCCGTAAACCGAGTCCTGTACCGACCCTGAGTCCCGCAATCTAAGATCCGTTGCATGAGCTGGCGGGGGACGACGCACTAATGACATCAACACTATCACATTATATTCAATGATTCACTTGTATGAGCTCGAGACTGAAATGTGTCTACAAGTACCGACTCTATAGAATTGCCGATGAAAATGTCGCAAGTAATTCAGGATATAAATTCTTGGCCTTGGCTGCCACTCTACCTTCTCACAATACTCGAAGGGAGTCACTTCTCGTATATCAAAGTTTGAACCATTGTTAGTGTGGATACACTTCTAGATCACTTAGTCAAGTTGACTCAACTATTAGGTTAAAGAGCTCTTGTCTTTAGTAGGATCTATATAGAGTCATGGCAACAAACTCAACCCCGTCATCTGTGCCCGGAGGTCCTCCCACGGCCGAGGATAATATCCTCGAGACAGGCGCATCCTTGATACAGAATTTCCAACCAACAAAACAGCTATGCGCCCACTTAAACGCCTTCCATACATACGCCGACGAGCCGGGTCGGTATGTCGAGGCAAACCACTACTGTGCTCACCTTACTGAAGGTAGATCAGCCCTTGACCCAAGTACACATGTCTCTTCCTTTCTAACATCTTCCAGACGTCCGACAATGTATTCTATACGATAGTCCGGGCCCTGACGCCCGGCTCATAGGGATCGAGTACATGATCACGCCTAAGCTGTACGAGACGCTTCCCCATGAAGAACGGAAGCTATGGCACTCGCATGCGTACGAGGTAAAATCAGGCATGCTCATTATGCCCGGACCCACAACCGTACCCGGTGCGGCGCAAGCTTGGGAGGCAGCCGAGACACAAGAGATGGAGCACGTCATCGGGCTCTACGGCAAAGTGTACCATTTATGGCAAACGGACCGCGGCGACAAACTGCCTCTTGGTGAGCCCAAGCTCATGATGAGCTTCACGGATGACGGCCAATTCCCGTTTGAGAAAGCTGTTGGCGAACGTGACAAGAGGTTTGGTAGTGACTGGAAACGAAAGAAAGAGCTGAGGAAAGACATTGAGGTTCCTCAGTTGCACCCGGACGCCGATTCGATTTGGAAGAGACGTAATTCTACGTAGATATTAGCAGCGATGATGGGGAATCGTTCTTATGGTAGGGGTGTTGGGGGTTTGAAGCCAGACTACGTTCAGTTCCATGAAGCAATACAATACCATCCAAAAAGTCTATGTGCATACCCCCAAATCCCACCAAAACATACCAAATTCAACAGCGAATAAAATATTTAAATTAAATGATAAAAATAATCCGTTAAATATTATTAGTACTATAAAAGGTAAAGATAAATATATAAATTCGATTTTAAAAAATTCTTTTATTTATAAGTTTAGAATACGATTAGAGTAAAATATTTAAGAATTCTTAAAATCTTATATACCCCGCCTTAGATTTTATATGGCTTATTATATTTAACCTTTACTCGCAAATATATCTCGTAGTTTATACAATTACTAATCAAATATAAAGTAAGAATCGAACTTTTTAAATTTATAGAAATATTTTCTCGTTAATTATATTTATTAAATTAAAGACCTAATAATTCTACTATTTAATTTGGACTTTTAACTGCCATTTGAAATTGGTGTATTTTGGTGGGATTTGGGGGTATGCACACAGACTTTTTGGATGGTATTGTATATGTACGAAAACGAAATATTTCTGTGGGCATATCACATAAAGCACAATAGATAATTATCATCTCCCCTTGTTAGGTACTTAGTAGTAGTATGAAGTGAAGTCGTAGGATATAGGTATATTGCCATCTAGTTCATGATACCGACTTCTTGTGCCTTATAATAGGGGAAACGATACCTACATTATCGCATTGTGAAGGGATTCGAAATTCATAAAAGGTACCTACCTAGGTACCTAGGGGGGTTTAAATGAGTGGATTCAAGTATGCGGGACAGTTTATGCGTGTATTCTATCTTATTCCTATATTGATGTAATTATCCCTGTGTTACCACCGCAACACGATGGCTTTTGCGACAGATAGGTAAGCACTCCAAATACGGGCACTGTCAATACTAGACCTAGCGCCGCTGTGAATGGCTTCAACATATGCTCCTAACAGGAGAAGTGAGTATTCATTGGACGGAACCACTCCCGGAATTTGTTTACTTATTCTCCGCGGGGAATGTAACTCCTAGTAATAACTCCTAGTAATTGCTTCATTTAGGAACTGTCTCCACACTACATGGAGGGAGTCAGAGCCTTAACCAATTGGTCAACAAGCTCCCCGCATCCAGACGATGCTCCTTGCGGACTCGTAGGATCTACGAATATCTGCCGAGCCAGAGTCTGGATACTAGCTAGAGCTTAGTCCTATGACAGAGCTCTTACAAAGATGGCGTATGGACCAGGACCCTACATGGGTTCAAGCCGGAGATAACATATATACTCAGCTACCTAAATTATCAAGGCTGGCCGAGATTGGATGAGAAATCTTGCGGAGTGTACGTCTGACTGCCTACGTATTTATTGGATCCTATCTTTACAAACACTATGGGATCTGAGCTTGAAGAGTTGAAGGAGCAGGTCTCCCTTCTCCGAAAGGAGCTTTCGCGCGTCTCAGATGAGGCCGAAGTGCGAAAAGTTCACTTCAAATATGGCTACTATCTTGATAAATGTCTATACAACGAAGTAGGTAAACTTCAGTCACTGTCCAGCTTACACTTTTTAACAGACGTGGATCTAGGTCGTGGACATGTACGCTGACCACCCGGACACATACGTTGAATTTCTTGGATCGCGATACCGAGGGAAGGAAGGCGTAAAAAGGCTCTACAACGGCCGTTTCCAGCAGGCCTTCGTGAATGGACGTAATGGGCCCGTCCGCGGCTTCTTGCTTGACCATATCATGATGCAAGATATCGTCGACGTCGACCCCAGCGGAACACACGCCTGGTGCCGAATGCGCGCGTTGATGCAAGCCGGGACGCACATGTCCGTCAAGGACATTCATCCACGTGGACACGTCCAATGGTGGGAAGGCGGCCTCTACGAGAACGAGTACATCAAGGAGAACGGCGTCTGGAAGCTATTCCGGTATCGATACTTCCCGTTCTGGCATGCCGAGTACGAGAAAGGCTGGTCCTTGACTAAGGAGAACTACGTCCCCTGGCCTACTAAGACTTACCCTGAAGACCCCCTCGGTCCCGACGAGATTATCGAGCAGAAGATGCTCTGGCCCGACACGCGCGTCGTGCCGTTCCACTATCCGCACCCTGTCACTGGGAAGCAGACCGCCGACGACGACCTTCGCGCGCCGCTCTTTGGTAAGGACGCCAGCACGGCCGAGGCACCGCTCACTCTGGCACTGCCGGAAGGTCAGAGCCGACCTGGAGCGGGGAAGGTCTGGGTGAGCGAGGGCTCAGTAAGGGTTCTGCCTGATCTGGTTCAGAACCCCTAGTGTTGGGTTGCATACGTATAGCCTAAAGGGGATAGGGAGGTTGTCTGGAATCTGGGGTAAAGACTGTTCGCATAGAATCCCCCCACTTCTCCAACGCCCAGCTCCTGGCTCCTCGTGGGAGTGACATGAACCACCCTAGTATATACTTAGAGTGCTATCTAGCAAATCGTACGGTCATATGTCAATTATCTAGGCGTGGCATAACTGCCGACCGAGTGAGGATCATGTCAACAATTTCTCCACACCTTAAATAGTTTAGTGAATTTGACTGTACTATGCGGTAGTCTTATTATTGAACACGGCCGGGACCTCAAATCGGTTCCGTCTGCAAAGAGATGTTCCGGACGGTATTTCACATGGGAATGATAACGTCTCCGAGCGAGATTTCGCAATCCAATTGCATCTATGTGATTACTAACTCTGGTTAGACAAGTGTAATTATGGCGCATCTCGAAGCCCTCGCCCCTGAGGTATATCCGTATAGTAATGGGAGGAAGATAGGTAGTCGGGTCAAATTCCCGGACACTATTGCCTTCTCGGGGATGAATAAACCCGCGCGGTTTGAAGGAGACATAATCGACCTCGAAGTCACAGGCGCGATCCCTCGCGATATCAATGGCACGTTCTATCGTGTACAGCCCGTATGTACGAAACAATTGGGGGGAAATTACCAAGGGGCCAAGTTTCTGACGGGAGTTTAGGATCATAGGTTTCCGCCTATGTTCGAGGATGACATTCATTTTGTAAGTTAACTCTTAAAGAAAACTTAGAGGGCCCCGTATACTCTAAATAAGCATCTACTAACTTCGGCGCTGGTAGAACGGAGATGGTATGTTTAAAAAAAAAATGGTACTCATGTGGATTGAGGGCGAGTAATCCATTAACTTGAAATTTAGGTAGCGTCACAGCAATCCGCATCAAAGACGGCCACGCCGACTTCAAGCAGCGGTACGTACGGACAGACAAGTACCTAGCGGAGGAAAAGGCGCGACAAGCCCTCTTTGGACGGTACCGGAACCCGTATACGGACAACGAAAGCGTCAAGGGCGTGATCCGCACTGTTAGCAACACCAACATCACGTTCTGGCGAGGCATGCTACTAGCGAGCAAAGAAGACGGCCCGCCGTTCGCCATGGATCCAGTCACGCTCGAGACCATCGGGCGCTACGACTTCGAGGGCCAGATCACGGCCCCCACTTTCACTGCACACCCTAAATTCGACCCGGATACCGGCGAGATGCTGTGCTTTGCCTACGAGGCCGGCACCGATGGATCGGACTGTGGCGTCGATGTCGTGACTTGGACTTTCGATGCCGACGGTAAAAAGACCGAGGAACTCTGGTTTAAGGCGCCGTTTGCCGGCATGATTCACGATTGTGGCGTCTCGAAGAACTACATGGTGCTTCCGCTCACGCCGCTCAAGATGAACCTCGACCGACTTAAGGCGGGGGGGAACAAATTCGCGTGGGACCCTAATGAGGACCAGGTCTATGGTGTTGTACCGAGGCGCGGAGGTAGGCCCGAGGATGTGAAGTGGTTTAGGGCTGATAATGGTAAGCAACCCCGATCATTATAATTAGACTAATATTTCTGACTGTGTGACATAGGGTTCCACGGCCATGTAGCAGGGTGCTACGAGAATGAAGACGGACAAGTGGTTTTCGACCTCACTGTAGCAGACGGAAACGTCTTCTTCTGGTTCCCGCCCGACGGCGAGAAACCAGACCTAGCTGGACGCCAGCGACTCAGCAGTCCGACATGTCGATGGGTTTTCGACCCTAAAGCCAAGTCGGGTACGCGTTACAAGGCATCGATC
Organism: Hypoxylon sp. EC38; assembly: GCA_002120335.1. Lineage (NCBI taxonomy): Eukaryota > Fungi > Ascomycota > Sordariomycetes > Xylariales > Hypoxylaceae > Hypoxylon > Hypoxylon sp. EC38. Next base: position 206,726 of record KZ111254.1, on the reverse strand, counting down.
GAATGGACTACAAACGGCGAGTTCTCGCGCATCGACGACCGCTGGGTAACGAAGAAGTACGAGCACTTCTGGCAGCTTAGGGTCGACCCGACGCGGCCCTACGACTTCGCCAAGTGCGGCCCACCGGCTGGTGGATTGTTCAACTGCATGGCGCACTATACTTGGGATCCGAATGACGAGGGCAAGATTGGCACCGAAGATGTGTGGTTCGCGGGTCCCACATCGACGCTTCAGGAGCCGGTTTTTATTCCCAAGGACGGCAGCAAGGAGGGAGAGGGCTATTTGATGGCTCTCAAGAACAACCTCGACGAGCTCCGGAATGATGTGGTCATCTGGGACGCGCTGAATCTCGCAAAAGGCCCGCTGGCGACCCTGCATCTACCGTTGAGGTTAAGGCTCGGTTTCCACGGGAACTTCGTCGACCACAGAGATATTGAGGCCTGGCAGGAACGCAGGGCGGGCGAGCTGGGTCCGGTTCAGCCAGCGAAGGAACCGCTGCCTTGGCAGAAAGCGCTCGCGGCAAATGGTGTTAATGGCCACTCGAATGGGGTTACAAATGGTCATAGAGCTTAACAGATCCTCTTAAAAAGGTACCCACGAGGCCGTCGCGAATAGTAATAATATTCTATATTCACACAGAATATTCAGCCAGGATAAGCTTGAACTGAAGGCTTGAGTCTCAGAAGAGATTTTGCGCCCACACGGGTTGCTTATCCGTAGACGACTTTTTTGTGTTGAATGTAGGTATTCACGAAGCCTGTTATGAGGTTTAATCATTGATATACACTATATATTATATGGATAACCACGTAAATTCACACACCGTTCTAATAACCGAGCCCAATAGGAGATATCGTTAACATCATGCTTTCCGAAACAGAAATCCGCGTATAAATGTAATAGGAGAATCCTTAAAAGGGTAAATAGTTCGGAACTTTCGAGGCTCTAATCCGCGAGATAATAAGAATGCATCTAGTCGTTCAATCTCTCCATCGTCCTTCCCTTCCTCGACGGCACGGTCCAATTTGCCGTTGTCAAATGCTATGCCATGCCATAGTAATATTCCTAGAATCTGTGCCTTCCGAATAAGCGCAACACGTCTGGCATCTCGAGATAGTTCCGGCAGACTTGAGATGAGCTCTGCCCAGAACAATTTCCGAAGATATTTCGCTTCGGGATAATAGACGAAATGACCATCTCTGTCTTCGCCAAGAAGTTCTTGCAAACCATACATACCAACTCCGAAGGGGAGAAATTCACCCTCAGTCCAATCAACCAGACCCAAGAGCTTTCCAGATCGTGGATGGACCATGATGTTCGAAGGTAGAAAATCGCCATGACTTAATACCCAGGGTAAGGCTTCTATTTCCGGTAGATGAAGAAGGACAGACTTTGCGATACCGCGAAACCGAGCGGGAAGATTCTTTGCCATAAGTTCCAAGCGCCATTGGATTGAAGAACCCACAGTTTTCTTCTCTCGGATGCTCTCATTACTTCGCCTATGAGCCCAACTGACCGCTTGTAGATGAGCAAAATCCCGCACAATCTGTTCCCGCTGTGACCTTCCTCGTGAGAGCTTGGCCTCAGCTCGAAAATCTGCTAGCGACACGCCTGGCATCCTCCTCATAGAGAAGACATAAAGGCCAGTACCCTCCAATTCCCCGAGGGGCTCAGTATGAGGAGCTAACGATCCGAATATTTCACAAGCTGCCTTCGTGATCCCAACATCAAGCTTATGGGCTAATGGTCTGAATTGGACCACAGTTTCCTCTCCGACGAACACTGTGTACGAACAATAGCCTTGGAACGGTGCTGGCCGAACGGGTTCGGAATACCTTGACCTCGCGAAGGCATCGCAATCATCTTTAATACTTGCCGGAAGCTTGCAACGGTCGAAGAATGGGGTGAACGAGACGCCGGAATCTTTCGGCTCAACGTCCATTGCGGATGCTCACCGGTTGGGTCTATCGTCTAGAAAAGCCGTCATGATGTGGCTGACGATGGTTGAAATCGCGGTACTCGCGTGCACATATATGCCTCAGCCCAAACTTGCTTGCTAGGTAGCTGAAAACGCTCAGCTCAAACTTGACGGTGCTGTGTGGAAGAAGAACTAGATGAGGGGTATGATGGCTTTTTGATAAGCCCATCCAGCCACATAATCTCCCAACCTGTGACCATTATGTAACTGTTGGAGATGGCACGAACTGAGGAGCTCCCCCACGTGCTGCATACGCAAACCTTACTGAAGGATCGAATCATGGCTCCCCAAGAATGGTATGAGGCTCGACACGATTGGCTAGGGTAATAATATCAAATGTATACCACGGCGGCTATGCACGTAAGCAGGGAAGTTAGATCCTTGCAAGTCGCATTTGAGAAACCGCACTATATATGCGTGTCGTCTACCGATGTTCTCCGAATTCGTTTAGCATGTTCTGTCATGTGAGTAGGTACCGGTGAGCAGTATGACCATTCTAGCTAGGGTTGATTAGTCAAGTTAATCAATATTGTTAATTATATTCCTTTAGGATGAGGCTGCTAGCTGAGATGAGCTGAGCTTAGCTCAGCTTCAATTTCCAAATATCTGGGCGACTAACCGTGACTTCCATATTTCGACTATTAGAATCGTGTAAATGCCATGCTGTTCGTACGTGCTCGGTCTACGTGAGACAGTTAATTCGGCGTCGACCGAAATCTCGACTTGTTCCAGTACTCGTCTCATTGTCAGGGGTTTGTATTACCCGAAGTCGTCTAGGCTTGAGCGGCCATAAAATCTATGGGTCAAATTGGGTTTGGAGAGATACACGCCTCCGTCCAAATTTCGCCATTCTGGCCATGGGACTTGGAATCTTCGATATTATGTGACCTCTTGGTCATTTTGGGGCAGGTAGTTGTCCAACGTAGCTCTAGTGTCGAGCACTATAGTGCTTTCGGAAAATGGTCTTATAACCCTGGTCAAGCTGCCCGACGGTGAAGTTAAGCGAGGTGAAGTATCGAATGTCTTTCCTGTCTTTAGCATGGAGGTCGGCTTCGATGGTTAGGATATAGGCTAAGTCTTGATATGCTCTTCTAGCGATTCTTAATAGTAGAGTCGGTTAAAGTCGACTACTTACGAGGTTTCGTTAGACCAGAGCTCGAGAACACCAGGAATATTTGACGCCATAATACAGAGATCCGGTACTTTCGGCTTATATCGTATGAGATTTAGGACATGTAAGCCACCAAATAAAGCTTTTCGAGCTGTTCGGTACTGTAATTGGGGGTGGCTAATTCCTCTAAGAGTGTACGACGCCAATGTCTCTTCGGACGCCACTCTTGCACTGTACGTCGCATAACAGTCCGAGGTCTCTGGGAAATCATTATGATGCTAACATCACGTAGATATACTATATCGCACTAGATCTCCGTTTGACTAACATGGATACAAACGTAGCCTGCAGGTCGAATACCATCCATTGGAGTTGGATAAGTTGTGTTCCCGATAGAGGTTTCCGAGTAACTTTGTGCTGCGGCTCGTGAAACCCTCATCGGCTACTAACCAAGCTTTTAGTTTAACTGCGAGATGCAACTTCCTCCTATGACGTCGAATTAGCTACTGCAACTATGTACCTCAGGTACCTAAATGGCTGCCTACCACGGTCTACATATGTGCCTACATAGAGAGGCACAACACAGAAGGTTCGTAATTGCAGTGGCTGACACACTCCCGACAAGCCTCCTGAATATGAGGAAACGATCACCATGAGCCACCGCGAAGCTGGATGCCCAGTATCCAAATCGTACCGCCTGATTCCGTGTTCGGTCTATGTATAGCAAATTGGTAAGAACGAACTGAGATCGAAAACTTCAATAGTTTCTGACCGTAAGCGATAATCGCTTTAAAGGTATAGTGTGACCTTCCTTCCTTCATCACATGGGACGTCATCGAAGCTTGTTGGTGGCTTAGTCGTTTCTCATCTTCGTTGCTTTGCCGTACAAGTCCTACCAAGTAACATGAACGGTTTTATATATATTCGGCTTGATACCTTAGACCTTGACGAGGCTGTGCGGCCTCGTTGAACGAAGACTCTTGTAGACGTAACTACCTAGGTAGTATATTTTTTCCGTTATTGTTCGTATGCAACCCCTTACTTACCCAGCGACGGACGACGATATTGCATGATGAATAAACGAATCATTGTGTGTTGCGATGGCACCTGGCAGAACTCGTGAGTTCTACAGATATTAAACTAACTCAAGTATTGATGCGTACTAGGGACAATGGCTACGTGAAGCCAACTGCCTTTAACCCCATTCCAACTCTTCAGATCCCATCAAACGTCACGCGTATTTCGAGAGCTTTTAAGAGCACTTGTTCCGATGGCACTTTCCAAGTTGTATACTACCAATCCGGCGTCGGCTCTAAGTCAGGCATCGTTGACAGGATACTTGGTGGTGCATTTGGAATTGGCATAGCAGAGGTTTGAACCCACAGTCACCTTCGTAGCTGGCCTAGGAGGCGGCTAACATAGAGGTAGAATATTCGCGAAGCTTATTCTTATATCTGCGCAAACTATGTCGACGGAGACGAAATCGTCCTTGTTGGCTTCAGTCGTGGTGCTTTCACAGCACGGTCCATTGGCGGAATGATATCCGATTTAGGTTTACTGACCCGTGAGGGTATGGAATTCTTCTACCCGATTTTCAAGGACATGCAAAATTGGATGAATGAAAAATACAAGGACCAGTTCCCTCTTATACCCTTCCCCGATAAGCCAAAAGGGTCGCACGCTGCGGAAGAGTATCAGAAAAAGCTTGTTGAAGTATTCCAGAAATCCCGATTATGGCGTGTCTCGTGGATATTAACTTGAGGTAGAAAGGTTACACTCGTGTGCGTCAAAACAAAGGCCGAGGAGAATTGATTAAGGTCAAAGCTATCGGTACGCCATTAAATATGAAGAGTTTAGCAGGTTGTAGGCGGTGGGCGCTAACTCTCAAAAGGCGTATGGGATACTGTTGGCTCGCTGGGTATACCTCAAGGGAAACCGAGAGAGATACTAAGTCGACTTGGAATCAAAAGGAGCAGCCTTGAATAAGTATAGCCAGCCCTATCTCGCTTGGCTTTCAAACTAACATTGGTCAACATCCCGGTTCTACAATACTAGATTGTCAAAAAAGATTGAACACGGCTTTCATGCCCTCGCGTTGGACGAAACTCGCGGCCCATTTTGCCCGACCCTGTGGGAACAGCAACCAGAAGACCGCGACGCTTCAAATCTTCGACAAGTTTGGTTTCCTGGAAACCATGGGAATGTGGGGGGTGGCTGGGCAGACCAAGGCACCGCCAACATCACTCTCGCTTGTCCGTTTCCCCATTATGACGTGACTTCAAAGCTAACCCATTTGAAAAGGGATGATGGACCAGCTTTCATCTGTTGGCTGCGAGTTCGTAGATGACACCCTTAAGAGGCTCTACGATCGCAACGTACAGTATTACCACAATTTGGACTCGAAAAAATCACACCGCAAGAAATGCGACATATGTCGCTGTGTGTGCTGCCTGGCCATACGTCAGAAAAAGACCCTGCCATGGGCAGCAAGACCCATCTTTCATGGGAACAAGCCTGTCCGACCATGGTCGTTACACAGTATCCAATCCGTCAAGAGCCCCATTTACGACCTCACTGGAAGCGTGACCCGTTCGCCAGGTATGTATAGGAAAATCAATCCGGAAACCGGCCGCCGCCAACATGCCTTTCTTAAGGATACGAACGAGCGTATTCATTCTTCGGTGAGATGTCGTCTCGCGTGCGAGGGACTGGGACTCGACGACTTAGATTTTTGGAAATGTCCGGCGTTGCTGCGATCGTGGCGTCCGCGTCACGTGGCTCAAAAGTTCCCCGACCCCGTGCCACAGAATGCCATCTGGGGGCCGAAGGATCATGGCGATAATACACGGGGGCTAAATAATATTACTAACGGAGATGTCGGAGGTGCCAACCGTACCAACGGCACTCCTGACACGGTTATCCATGGACCTGGAAAAGGCAAAACGCAAAATGGCAATTCCTCAAGTGAAATGCGCTGGGTCTGGGAGTATATTGGTCCTGATGTAGGCGCTCCTTATGTTCGGACATTGGTAGAGGAGAGCATAGGGCCGTGGGAGAAACAATTACTGGCATTGTCTGGTGGCGACCCACAAGTATACGAGTATGCAGAGACCCAAGATGTCAGCAAGTTCAAGGCCTTCAGAAAGAAATCCCGCTCGAAGAAGTCGAGAAAAGCAAACAAGTCTAGTCCATGAGTGACGACGAGAAAGGCCAAGGGATGGGACTAAGGTGGATAAATGGCATTGCTTGGCGTTTAGTATTGATAGACCATTAGCTGTTTATAATAGCATTTTATGAAACATCGATAATAGGAGTCGAAATATCGAAAAAGATAAACGTAATGAGGTAGGTAAAGGTTTAATTCTTTGAGTTAGGAAATGCGAGAATTGGTACGAATTCGAATGGTAGCTATGTTGGGTGTATCACGTGAAAATAGGCAACGAATTAAATAAAAACCAAGCGCGAATCAAACCATGACCTAGATGTAGCCTATTTTCGAGTCTGCGTTGAACTTTGCTGGTATCATCACCAGGTTCGGAATTGTATTTGTTCTTGTTTTTGTGAAGAGAGCACCGATTTCTAAAGCTTCCTGTTGTGCACCGCCAGTCCGGCGCCATCTGAGGGGGCTAAGCCAAGATGCTGTCGATCCTCCGAAAAGCACGACTAAAGGATAAGGAGATGAGGATCTTGATGCTGTAAATTTGACTAACTCCTCTTAATTTTCAATTAGATTGGTTGGGCTAACTGATGGAACACAGAGGTTTAGACAATGCAGGGAAAACTACCATTGTCAAAAAGGTTATGAACGAGGATGTAAACACTGTTAGTCCGACGTTAGGATTCATCATTAAGACAATCGACTATGAGGGGTGAGTATAATATCTGCATCGGTTCTACACCCCCCCACGATTGAGATTATTAACCTTGCAATAGATACAAGCTGAACATTTGTGAGTGAATCTAGCTTGTTACCCAACATAATATATGTATGTGATGAGGGCGGGGCAAGGCTAATGTGTTGAGGCATTGGGTGAACATAGGGGATGTGGGTGGCCAGAAGACGCTTCGATCGTACTGGCGTAACTATTTCGAGAAGACAGACGCTCTCATATGGGTTGTTGATGCGACGGACCGGCTCAGAATCGACGATTGCCGGGAAGAGCTTCATGGACTACTTCAGGAAGAGGTATGCTTGCTCACCCCTCTTACTATCCTGAGTGGGTTCTTTGTGGGAACGACGTAATTATAACTGACCGACAAATTGATATAGCGTCTTTCGGGAGCTAGTTTATTGGTATTTGCGAACAAGACCGACGTGCAAGGGTGCATGGACGAGAAAGAGATATTAGAGGGACTACAACTCGAGACGATCCGGACTCACCATTGGCATATTCTCCGCTGTAGTGCTATGACGGGTGAGAATCTTAGAGAGGGATTGGCGTGGGTAGTAGAGGATGCGAAGGCAAGATTATTCTTGTATTGACGGGATTGTGCTTGATGAGAAATGAAGAATGCAGCACATGATGTCCCATTAATGCGCATAACGAACATTAATATAATTCAAGTTTCAAATGCAAACTCCATGTCATTTATCACAACACTACAACACAGCAGGCACGACGGAGCCGGACGAGTAGGCTCGGTATTTGGGTGTGATCTAAGCGTTAGGCTAACCCGGAATGGAAAGGCGCGATAAACTTTCCAGGTCAAGTTTATCGGGTTGTTGCGCTGTCAGGCACCACTCAGCCAGGCGCCAGGCTCTGCTAAGGCTGCCCTAACGACGTCGTCATTGGCTGTGTGGTCACTCAATGGACACAAGCTGACAACTCAGGAGACGGCGGCCTGCAGGGATTCAGGCGATGACAACCGAAGAAACAAGAGCCCACTTTGACTGCCTCTCCCGCAGCTGCTGCACCAACATAAAACTTGTTTACTGTAGATTTCAAATATTTATTTTTTTTGTCGTAGTCCTAGGTCACGAATTGGACTGTCTAGGAATATCTAAATTAGGTCCATCGTCACGACTTCTAGCAAGGAGAAACAAGCCTCTCCTTTCAATCTGCCCTAAATTTGTGCCTGTGGCCGAAGAAAAAAGGGTGTAAACAGAATCATCTCTATTCCGCCTCCTACGCTCTGCTGTGTCGTGAACTGTCCTCGGCTCCTCATTTATCTTTGGCTTCCATCGGTAAAATTAAAAAATGTCCGAAGACGTATCCAAATTTCTACTACAAGTTAAGGAATTAGGCGATCGACGAATTGAGGAGGATGAGGCCCGTTCACGAGAACTCGAAGAGAGAATATTAAGAGAAAGAAAAGAACGGGAAGCTCGCCGTGCAGGTAGGAATTTTTCTGACCCTTCTAAACAATTGAAATTTTTTTCTTTATTTACTTGTAGTGGCTGTACTCGCGACATTATCTTGCTTTTTGCTTATTTTTTTGCAGAACGCGCCAGGTCTATTTCACCTCAAAAATCATCCTCACCAGCAAATACTCCACCGCCTTCGGCACACCGCATCGACACTCACGGTTCCTTCGGCCGCCTCAATTTAGACTCTTCTCCCGTTTTCGAGCCTCCCGCAAGCCCCCTCTCTCATCCCTTTCCTAAGGCCGAAGAAATGACGGCTGCAGGCGAATTTTCGATGTCGGCCTCGAAGGAGAACGAATCACCGGCCGACCTAGAATACAAGCTGCCCGGTCAAACCTCTCCCACAAGACCCGAATCTAGAGCCAGGGGGTTGTCGTGGCAGAGACGACCTAATTCTCAGGCCTCCGATCGCTCGCGTAGCCGGCCTCTTTCTGTGGTTGCAGCTGAGAATGCGGCACGAAATCCCGCCCCTGAACCTGCTTCGGCGACTGAAACAATATCAAGAGACCAGATTGCTTCTGCACTATCCTCCAAAGACCCCTCATGGTTCCGCCAAACTGCAGACAGAGGTGCTACCTCTGCAGCTTACAGAAAGAATCAGGTCGAAGACAACCAAACGGCTGATATTTCTTTAATGCCAGCCCAGCTTCCTGGCATGTCCCGCGTGCCTTCTGACGAAGCCCCGAAAGAAGATACTGGCTCTCAACCAACTTCCCCCGACCTATCAAATAGGTTGGCTTCACCCTTGTCTCTGTCAGGGCCCCAGAGGCTCAATTCATTTAGCAGTGATGTCCTGCCGGATACTGAGCTTGGGGAAGAGCGATTGCATGTCATGTCACCTTCCTCGGGACGCACTTCGCCGTCTAAAATGGAGAGATCAAACTCACCAACAAAAGGAATGGGTGGATTCGTCCAGAGTGCTATGATGAAACGATCAGATAGCATCAAGAGATGGAGTGTCCAGTCGCCTGCAGTTGCACCGCGTGCAGATCCGGTGGCCTCTAATCGCACTAGTTATGATCCGTCAAACCGAGCAAGTGGTCTGCCTAGGCCTAGGCCTGCAAGTCTAATCCGTGATTCTTCCATGGAGCATTCCCCCCGGCTTACACCAGGGTTAGATGGAGAGCGGCAAGGGGAAGATGTTGTTGACTCAGAGAAGTTCGTTGAGTCGCTCAAGTTGGAAACCAAACCATTATCGGAGTCACAAGAGCAAGAGTCAGGCAGGGCTACGCCTCCTGCCAGCCCCTCTAAGACCATGGATACTAGGAGATGGAGCCCTACAAAGTCTAGTTGGCTCGAATCTGCCTTAAACAAACCCGAATCTCCCAAGCCAAGGCACAGACCATCCTCTAGCCAACCGGCTTGGATGGCAGAACTCCAGAAAGCAAAAGCAGAGAAAGCAACCAACCCTAGCGCGGAGAGAAGCAGGTCACCAACTATTTCGCATAAGCACCAAGTCAGTATTGGTGGACTTTTAAGATCTTCTGCCCCTGGTACTGGTACGAAACCGGTTGGTTTAGGTGTCCTGCCTAGTCCGGGTAGCTCAATAAGCACCGGAGCTCCTACCGACAACAGTGGTGTATCCAAGGACCTACAAAGCCCAACAACGTCGGATATCAAGAGCCCCGACTCAGATCGTAACCCTAGAGAACTGTCTCTACCTGCCGGCGGGTCGAAACCCGAAACACCGCCTAAGAAAGATTTTCGAGCGAACTTAAGACCTACACATGTTCCGACAGCTTCTAATGCTACCCACGAAAACGAACTCCAGAACGTTTTTAACAAATTACGAAAAACGACAACCCAGAACTATGTTGCCCCTGATGAGCTCAAAGGCAATATTCTAAGAGGAAAAGCATCGCTGAATATTACCGGAGGTCCCAAGAAGACAGAACGCGTCGATGAATTCAAGGAAGCTATTCTAGCAAAGAGAAAAGACTTTCAGAAAACACAATCTGAAGGTCGTGGGGTTACGCGGAAAGATAGCACGGCAAGCGAGCAGCCCATTCCCGAAGCTTTGGCCAAACGAGGTGAACTTGGACGATCGAATACGATAAAACTAGACTCTACGGCTGCGAATGCGCTAGCAACGGATCTGCAGAAGCCAAGCACAGCATCAAAATCTGAGCCGGCCCAAGAGTCACCATTTGGTAAGCCACAGTGGTTTGGTGGTGCTGAAAATCGAGATCCAGCTTTAGGACCCATAACCTCTAGAGCAGGTCTTCCAAGTATCCCAAGGCGAGGTTCAGCTCAAACAGTCCCTGTGGTAAAAGATGATGATAAATCGCCTACAACTCAAGAGGCGACGGGTGTACCTGGCCGGTTGCCAGGTAAGCTCGCGGGCAGCGCTTTGGCAAATCGATTCAATCCTGCGCTTGCGGGTCTTATCGCTAGAGGACCTCCAGGCACAAGTTCTGGATCTTCGGCTGCTAGCACGTCGGCATTGAACCCGCGTAACCCCAATTCTGAAGTTAATGACAACGAGGCAGGTTCGGGACCAAAGTTAACGCACATGACAAAGGGCCGCGCTCGAGGTCCAAAGAGAAAGGCACCTACTTCAGCGGCAGTTGCATCTTCAAATGAGCAGAAAGAAACTCCATCCAGTACAATATCAGGCGGGCGCTCAGTTTCACCAGAGAAGCCTCCTATTTCTACGCCGGAGTCTGAAGTAATTGCATTAGCTGATTCATCAAGGATGGAGCGAGACGAACCAAAAAGGCCAAAACCGCAACCCATTTCTTTAGTTGACCCGTTCACGAAGCCATCTGAATCTATATCTGGGGAAGTTGCCAACAAGACGCCTAGTTCTTCAAACAATATTCACGAACAAGTAGCTGCATTCGCTGCACAGAGGAGACAACGATCACCGACAAAAGTACTCGACGAGCCCAAAGAATCTACTTCGCAGCCGCCATCCCCGAGAAAGTTAGATATGAAACGCATGTCACGCTTCCTAGATGATTCCAACCAAGCCGCTGAAAAAAATGGTGAGTTTCATCAAGCTAAGGATGCGACGAGTGACATCGAGACGCCCCTATCGGCAAAGCCAAAATCAACCTTTGATAAACCCGCCAGTTCTGATATGCCAAAGTCTCAGCCTCAATCCCTCCCTCTGAACGAGCCTTTATCTAAGAAGCCCCTGCCGGATCCGATCTCGTCAGGTCCTAACCAGCAGACGCCTACTACTTCCGCTTCGGGTGGACGACCCCTACCCACTGTGCCGGCTGCTACCGGACCTGGAATACTAACATCTAGTCGCCCGTTACCAGCAGAGCCTAAGCAAGCATCCCGAGCTCTGCCGACTCCTGTGCCAAAATCACCTACACAAACCGCGTCGCCTGTACGCTCGCCTCCACGATCGCCCGCCAAGCAGTCTCATGAAGCCTCGGCCTTACTTGGTGATTTCTTCGGGCCTAACCGAACCCGAAAGAACTATAATGTGGATGCTGCTGAGTTACTAATGCACCGGCCAAATGTAGCACCAACTAATATCCGAACCTTGAGTGCCCAGCTATTCCAATTCTCAGTCGATGGTAAGAAGCTACCGGTTCCAGCTCACCACGAGCGAACGCTCTTCGAACGGGAGATGTATATTTGCCCTCACACGTTTAAGGATGGATCGGGCAAAAAGGTTACGGAAGTTTACTTCTGGGTAGGAGATGATGTGCCTGTATCAACCGTCGAGGACGCGTCAATATTCGTCTCACGCGAAGCGAGAGCTTTAGGTGGCAAGTTGGTTAAGCTTCAACAGGGCAAAGAGACGCCTGAGTTTCTCCAGGCACTGGGTGGTATAGTGATCGTCCAGCGCGGCTCGGGAAATAAGTTTGATTCGCTCGCTCCACACATGTTATGTGGAAGACGCTATCATGGACATGTTGTCTTCGACGAGATTGACTTCACTCCTGCATCTTTGTGCTCAGGTTTCCCTTATGTTGTGACGACAAGCGGCAAATGTTACTTGTGGAAGGGCAAGGGTAGCGGGGTTGACGAGCTGAGCTGCGCACGTCTAATAGGGATGGACTTTGCGCTATCAGGCGAAATGGAAGAAATTGAAGATGGTCATGAACCGGCTAGTTTCTGGGACCTCTTTGACGTTAGTTCAAAAGCTGTATCAGCCGACCATTGGCGTCTCAAGCCGAATTACGATAAATACTGCAGTAGGCTATTCTACTCGGATGCCGACTCGAAGCAACAGGTAAGTTTCACACTCTAGGTCTCTCATCGCACAAATGTTTATTAATGCACGCTACCCCGCAGATCATCGAGATATCTCCTTTCTCGCAGGCGGATCTACGACCCACGGGAATTTACGTACTCGACGCTTTTTTCGAGTTGTACATCATTGTAGGATCTCGGGCCCAGTCGCAGTACGCATCGTTTCATAACGCACTGGATTTCGCCCAAGAGTACGCGATTATCGCTGCGGGAATGGAAGATAGGCCGTTCGTCCCGTTCTCGACCGTAGTGCTGGAGGGTATCCCTAGGGATATGAAGAGCGTATTCCGCAAGTGGCGTGATGCTGAGAGTCCTACGGTTACAAATGTGAATACCGGCTTGAAGAGAGGGCGCAGTCTACGGGTCGTGCCACTCAATCAGGCCCTGCAAGCGCTGAGCGATTAGGAGTCGTCTCGGTCTTGATGATAGCTACCAAAGGCTTTGGGCTAAATACAGGGGATGCGGTATTTCATAGGTATAGGTCTTGATGACAATGTTCCAGCATCACAACAACTATATAATTATAGTGTGGGTGGGAGGAGATGGTCTCGTGTCGCATATGCGCGCCGTGTATATGCATGTTTCTTCGATTCGTGTATCAATTAGGGTGTACTGGTCGGGTTAGAGATAAGGATGTGTTAGGGAGGCACGTGTACGTATGCATGTTCGGACGGCGCAACGGCTGTCGAGTCACTAAAAAACCTTGCAGGTGGCTAGATCTCACGATGTAATGAGTAAGATTGATGTCGAGATAATGATACTCTAATTCAACTTCATGAGTCCCTGGACTTATTAATCTCTATCTGAGCTACGAAAACACGTCGGCCTGCCCTGCTGCCCTAATGTTGTTGTAGGATACGTTGACGAGTTTCATAATAATAGGCACAGCGTAGTGACGGGAACTTTTCCCTGCTTTGCGGTTAGGCAGAGCTGCATATAGTAAAGGGGGCAAGGTCTGGAAGAGTAACAGGTTAGGTAATATTTCTTGTAGTCAATGCGTTGGACGCATATCAACTCGCAATGCACATCACCTCGTAATAGGGGTTCGCATACTATTACTACCTCTAATGATGTTCAGAGGAGTTTGCTATTGGTATCTAAGACAGGCAACTCCTAAAGCCATGGGGTGACGAATATTATGGTCCAACTATAGTTTGTTAACGAACTAATGTTCAAGGCCTAGATCGTCCGAAGAGGATCATCGTCAGCAGCCTCATCGTCACGTTTCTGCGAGAAATACTTGATTTTGTTTTTTTGGTGCTGGGTCAACCCAGCAACGGTCTAGCAGGTAGATAATTACCGGACCCTGCATGTTTGCATAGGAGGCTGGTAAACCTGCAGTCAGCGTCTAGGCCGTCACCAGGTCATATTTGGCTTATGGGGTAATATTATGCAGCCTTATTATATGGGCTGCTCGCAAGGGGCTGGGGTTTGCTGCGATCTTAACTGGATCTAATCGTTTGATCTGAGACATTTTGAATTATTTCAATGGGGAGATGAGATGGTTTCTTACTATGTACCTAAGTACTCTGTTCTGTTACGGTCACGTCGCTGTTACCGTGGGATAGTGGGTAAGCTCACTGCATGCGCAGTCTCCTGCTCTATGATTTTGTTTCGGTGTAATTTCCCGTAAACATTGGAAATGAAAATGGCTATTCAATTGGTTGCCACGGCCGTAGCGGCGTTATGCATATGTGCGTGCGTCTGACGTAAGGCTTGCTGGCGGCGTCGAATGGAGATGTTTTGCGAAGCTAGATGGGATCCCCTGGAGCTAATACCACACGTTCCTATCTACCATGTAAGTAGCTCAATTACTATAGGATAGTTGGGCTATTGTAGAAAACCGGTAAAGAGGCTGGATACCTACACTAGCGAAGAACCCGTAGATCCCGCAAGCCATATGAACTAGCCGTCGCTAGTATTGCCGTTCGTAATTAACGTAAAGCACACTTGGATCAAAATATAGAGCGAATTCAAGATGCCGAGGAAGAGTTCGGTTCTGACGAGCCGAACGGCAAACACAGAAGCGCTATTTTTCCATTTTGCTATTTTATTTTGCTTTTTTCTCCCCCTTTACTCCGTTTGGTTAGGGATCCGTAGAAGGCAGGTCGTAAAAAGGGGCGTCAAAGTGGTGTTCATTCTGCTGAGACATACATCAGCCTTACAGCCTCTTTAATTTCGTGCAAAAACTCCGGGGTGTTATAGTAGCATTATGGGGAGGTTCTTACCATAGCTATATGCACGAGTGAGCAGATACATATGTACCTCAACTGTAGGTGCCGTCCATTTCCGAGGAGTCCTATGTAGAAGAGGAACTTGAAAGTGGAACCCGCTTATAGGGCATAGTTAGTGCATAATTGCGGTATTATATCTCGTATCCTGAGAAGCTAAAGAGGTATTAGGAAAAGATGCATTGATCAGTGACGTAGAGATATGTTTGGAGATATAGAACGTAACAAACAAGGATGGGATCATGGATGGTGTCTCCATGGGAAGGGTAGGGCTAGTGTTCGTGGCGCAAATCGTGCTGTTAAAGTTGAGACATCTTGCGGGGCAATAATCGCCACTAAGACAATCGCAAGTCAGGGATTAAAGCACAAGACAAGGGGCGCTTGTATTCTTCGTCGATCGTTGATATTGATCAGATTCGATTTGACAGCGGTACGAAATATGTGGGCAGCCATCAGAGTTAGAAGTGAGCCAGGTTAGCCCAAAGTAGACGAAGAAGAGATGCTGTAATTCAAGAGCAAATGTATGACACTTGTAAATCGTTTGAAATTAATTCGTTTTGGCGACAAGAATCCAAAATCTATATACATGAAAATGTTAAGATCTACGAAGTAAATATCATCAAGAGAATAACCAATACCCGTTTTCCCTTTTGACATCAAGCATTAATACGTAGAAATGGCCATGGCCCGGAAAGAACCAAATCATAAAATCCGCTTTCTCAAGTTTATACCTCCGTAATCTTCATGCCCTCTAAGTGAATGCTGCCGGCGATGAATATCGCCATGCCCAATCCTTATTATTACGTTATTCCCGTTTCCCACATAAGTCGTTAAAGATTTGATTGTAACTTAGGATGCCTTTGTTTCAAAGCAAACAGAATTATAGTAGGGCGACGAAGCCAGCAAAGGCCAGGACAGCTGCAGCAGGAGTGGCCTGAGGCGCAAGGCCGGCAGAGACCTGCGGAATACCAGTGGACGACGACGAAGGAATGTAGGTCGTGCCGACCGAGACGGGAACTGAAGTAGAAACAGTGGTGGGGTAGGGGACGATGGTAGCGGACTTCGACTTGGTAAGAATGGTGGTATCACTGTAAGTGACCCAGACGGTTGGGGTTGTGGTAATGGTCTGTCCCGCAGTGGCTTCAGAGGTAATAGTCACCTCTATCTCCTTGGTCTTCGTTACGGGGAGGGTCTCAGTAATGGTGTATTCCTTGGTCTTGTAGACCGTCTCGGTACCAGTCTCGGTAATGTAGATGGTGCTCCCCTTAGAGACGGTGGTCTTGACTGTCTCCGGGCAGGTGATAGTCTGGAAAACCTCCGTCGAGACCTTCTCAGTAACCGTGTAGGAAGTGTACTCGGTAGCGGTGACGGGGACAGCAGTCTTGATAGTGGACGTTGAAGTCCAGGTAACCACAACCGTAGAACCCGCCAGAGTCTTGGTCTCAGTTACAGGGCACAGTGAAGTGAGAGTTGTGTAAGCTACATCCTCGGTGGTCTTTGTAGCACCAGGTCCAGTCACGGTCTGGATGAAGGTGGTCTCGACGTAGGTGACTGCTACACTGGTCGTCGTGTAAGTTGTAACGTAGGTCTTGCCCGGAGCGGTGACCGTTTCTGTGATGGGACACGTGGTGGTGTAAGTCACTTCGACAGCAGTTGTCGTGCCAATGGTTTTGTCAGGTGCTGTCACAGTAACTTCGCCGCCACACTCACCCCCTGGGCAAGAGGTAACAGTAATAGTGGAGGTGGTGTAGGTAGTCTCGACATAGGTCCTTAGATGTTGTTAATGGTCAATCCTAACTGCTCAAGATCTAGTGACAACTTACGATCCTCCATAGGTAACTGTGTTTGTGATCGGGCAGACGGTGGTCGTCTCGTAGGTAGTGGCGGTAACAATAGACTTGGACTCATGGTCCTTGCCAGCCATAACCGAAGCGGCCAAACCCAAAATAGCGAGAACTACCTTCATTGTGAATAGTGTCGTGCTACTAAAGCGAACGAAGCTTATAGCGAATGTATGTTGGAGCTACGTAAGACTACGACGACGTGAGGAGTGGGTTGACTCAACGAAAGTCTTAAGTAACCTTAACGAACGAGTTACTTTACGGTAAGGCCTTGAAAAAGGGGCAGGTTGGGGAGGTTGGTGATGAAAGGGTTGATATAGAAAGATGGGATGGCAGGTTCCTTATATCTTCGTACCACCGCATATGCACGGGAGCTGCAAAGCGTCGCTAGTAGATTCCCATGACATATTCCTACAACCCCTGTGCTCGGCCAAAATATGGCCACAACAGAAGGCTTTCTTTGATGACTGCCTTGTAGAACAGAGGAAGATACGGGCTTAGCTTACATATTACGCGGTTGGTTGGGTTGGATAGAGGCGGTTCCTCTAGAAAAGGTATGGAGAGAGATTCTTCTAAAGGCGCCCACTAGCGTCACTGGGGACATCTTTTCTTGGAAGGAAGAGAGTTGATCGTGGTGGGCGGCTCGTCGATCGCCATGGTCGTTCCACTCTCTGATGGTAAAGTTATTCAATACGTATATGCCGCCAGAGAGCTATTGACTATGGTGGAAATTTCGGCAGCTGGGAGGGTAAGTAACCAGGCGACAACAGTACGAGAGTAGTGTCCGGCTCATGCAAGCCAAGACGATATCGCAGATGTATGTAAGGGAAAGGCTGGTTGCCATGCCGGGATGTTTACAGCTCGACTAGCTTCAGGGGCTATCCATGTCTACAGGTAACAATGATGTAGTCGAGGCTGAGATCTTGGAACAGCAACTGGCCTGACAACACACCAACCCCTCATGAGTAACATGCAGTGCATCAAGGATGTCACCGCTACCAACCGCATAGCGACGAGCACGTAAAAGGTAAGCTATAGTAGGATTCCGTTTCACGAGGCCCTTGGTTGGTTAATATCATGTTATTCCGACTTAATGTAACGGGTCGTGAGGCACAACTTCTGTTTAATATGCTGTACCGAGGCCTATTGTATGAAATTGGATGACAATATGTACCTAATAACGAGGGCCATAGATATTTCACGTCTACACGTGTCGGATGATAGTCAGTACCATTCGTGCTGGAGGATCATGGTATTGAATTGATGCTCCGGAATATTTCCACGACTAGGTTAGTATCCTCAGATCGAGATTATGGGCTGACTGATAAAATCAGTATGGCCGTCATCGAACCGTTGCCGAGATTTTAGTTGCACCACCAACAGCCAGGTAAGCTCGTGTCCGGCCATAGTTGCCCAGCTAGGATGGAGGGATCTGCAGTGCTGTGCTCGTAGGCGTCCAGTAAGATATCGAGATGAGTTGTGACTGCGTGCGCTGGTGGTGGAATCAGCAAAACTTGCTTTGCAGTTAGCCAACTGCATTGTTTCTCTACACTGACCGGCCTCACCCCGTCGACTAGCCTAGCCGTCAGCCGCCCTTCCGTTTCCCTGGTGAAAAGTCATAGCTGCATAAGGTACTTCTTGTAATATGGGTGTTCGTGTGTCCTGGTGCGACGACTACAAACCCCAATTGCCGCCTTGGCTTTTCTTGTTACATTCCCGTGTCAGTAAGGTTATCTAGACATCAGTGGAGCTTCCGACCGAACGGTAAGCTACCGGCAGCTTGGTTTTTTTTCTTACGGCCTCAACCATAAGACAACAACAGTAACACGACTCGGCCGGGTAACAAAGTCAACATTCAACACACAAAGTCAAAGTTGTAGAGGATTGTCTCAATCGGTGGAGTTTAATTAGTTGGGCCTCTTTCTGGTCGGGAAATACGGTCGCACCGCTTTGTTGAATGGGATTTTTCTGCAATATCGTGGCGTGCCACTTGACCGATTGAAGACAAGGGTGGACATTACTGGGTGCCACAGCATCGACGATTTTGGGCAATAGACGTTGGTGTAGGTCCTAAATAGCAATCATTATTTATAACACCGAAGGATCGCCACAGCAGTTGCTGTTGCGATGTATGTACCTAGGTAAGTAATTGCCTTGGTGCGAGTCTGAATCCGGATTCCTCTACGATCGATATTGAAAGCGGGCAAATCGACTGACAATGACAACTACCTCATTGTTGGACAACACATGGCAAACTAATAATCTGATTCATCTTATGCATATCGAGAAATCATCCCATCCAAAGATTCGTTTTGGTCGCGTATGTTTTTTTGAGGCATTATCTCGACCCGTCCAAGTCATGTTGAAATTTACAGAACGGGTGGATTCTGCGGGTGGATTCTTGCGGGTTGAATTTCTGGGGAAACTCACTAACAAGTAATATTCCAATACATGCATAGACACCAATCAGTGATATTATGCAATTATACCCATGAATATCAGACATCATTGTACGTAGTGAACCTGAGTGAATTACATATATGCTACCCGGCAACAATACTACAAATATGCCTTCCCTTTAAGTACCTAAATTATACAAAATCCAATACTACAAACAAATAAGTACATAATTCTTTTAAACTGTAGGCGTTAATCTAATATCTTTATTCTAGGAGGCAGCTATCTAATCTATCTAGGTACCTAAGGTAGGTGAATATGTGGTGCATCGCAATGACATGAACTACTTCATCCTAACACCCCCATCCGCCGACATCCGTCAAATGGCTTTTCTATAGCTCCTACTCTTGATTCGGCCGAAATTCATTGAATGGTAGTTCTGTCAAATACTCACTCCGCAAAGTGGTTCGAGCAAACAGCATGATAAGTATTTCGGAGTTTCTAAGTTCGGCCTGTAGGGTCCTATCAGATTCGTCAGTTTCTCATACATATCGATATCTCCCAAAAGAAATCGGCGAGGAGAGCTGTCGAAACAAGTAAATTGGTGGAAAGGGTATCAAAATATCGCCAAAAATTATACTCCATAACCCAGTAACAACGCATCCTCATCCTCCAGTACGCCATTCCCATAAAAAATCATGCCTCCTTCTCCTTCTGGGCCTCCTGTCTTAGCTCTATCATAACTTTGGCAATAATGCTCAATGCATTCTTCGCAGCTCCGTCCACAGCGTCGGGTCCAAATCGTTGCATCACCTTGTCTGTATGCCATCTCAAATTCTCTGCGTTGATAAACTTCCAACGCTTCTCGCCCAACTTCACCAACTCTTCAGGCGGCGCCTTCGCGAAGAAGAGCTTCACATTGGCTTCGTTGACGTCTGACTGCAGCCCAGACTTCACTGGCCAAGGCATGTTGGTTACCGAGACATTTTTAAGGTTGTCCCATCCTCTAGAATAGCGCGTCCAAGCAGCATGCCATTCTGCTGCTTCCTTTTCTAGCTTTCGTCGAGCTTCTCGCTCTCTCTCCTCCTTAGCACGGCGTACTCGCTCGCGGAATTCGCGCTCTTTGCGGGCCTTCTCGCGAGCTTCTTCCTCTCGTCTTCTCTCTTCCTCTCGCCTCCTCTCTTCTTCTCGTCTTCTCTCCTCTTCTTTTCGCCTATCTTCTTCTTCTTGTCTTCGTTTCTGTTCCTTCTCTCGTCTTCGCCGTTCCTCTTCTCGAGCTTGTTGCTCTTCCTCCTGTTGCTTACTGTCACGCTGCGGTGTAGCTTTTTCTGCTCCTCCGTCTCGCTTTTTGGGCTTTTCACCTTCTCCCCGTAGTTTTGCGTTTAGGCGAGCTATATCTTCCTGCATTTGTTTCATTATTCTTCTCAGCTCCTCAGCCGAGAGGTCCTCAGTTTCTTCCTTCTTGACTCGAGATTTGTCATAAGTGCTCGAAGTACGGGAATCCGACCTATTGAACGTAGCAAACGAAGAGTCGTCATCTTCGTAGTCCTCATCCCAATCCTCAAGCCCGATCCTCCACTGCTTGAGTACGTCTGGAATGTAATGCTGATGCTGCCAACATAACAAAAGCTCTGCTGCCTCACGGAGTTCTGGTGAGCCTGCGGCTTTGGAGGCGTTTTTGCACGCCAACCTATTGAGAATGCGCACTGCAGAGGCTATCTTATGTCGTGCTGGTCCTCTCTGACATCTTCGATTGCGTGAGGTTGCCCAACCGATACAAGTGATCCGGTCGCCAACATCTCGGTTCGCAAGCCCCATCACAGTCTCCGGATCCCATTTATGGGATTTCAATGAGGTGTGTGGATTGTTGAACGGTGAAGTATCATTGTAATACATATTTAGAAAATGTTCTTAAATCTGTAGAGTTAAAAATGTTAATATTGGATTGGAAGACCCGATAGTGTTGCTGCTTTCCAACCATGCCTGGAGAACACGATAAATACGACATTCTTATACTCACCCAAACAATTGGTTCCCTCACGACTCTCTCTCCCTACCATCACAGTGGTGCGTGCCATTTTCAGCGGCCTGCATCCTTCCGCGAGGCTTGGAGCAAAAGGTACAAAATACATTCAATGTTCTCAAGTGGTCTGTTATCGCGGTACCGAGGACGCCACGTAAAATGCAACTTAGAGGACTTGAGCCCTCTAATGGAACGATAATGCATAGCCCCTATTGGCGGAGTATCAAGCCATACTCCTCTAAGCCCGGGCCATATGCAGTAGATGCAGCCTCTTTCTCCCTTTAAGCAGAATGTTTCTATTTCCTTCCTGGCAACGTTACCCATCGGGGTCTCGGAGGCCTTCAGCGACCTCGAGATCGGCCACAACCAATCCTATCAATAGAACAAACCTCATACCCCAAATCATGGCGCAGTTCTTGTTGCAGAAATACCCCACGGTCGCGGCCGCTGAAATCGCTACTTGTAGAGAACCGTGAAGAACTTAAAGGGGTTGCATGATTTGAGATTTTGTTGGTTGTAAACGACCAATCACAGGCTATTCCATCAGGTTGGCACTTGATAGGATTGGCTGGATGCAACACTGTCACGTATCATAATCCTTGCCAGAACTGGCCGATTCTGGCGAAGCCAGAGATGACCCAAGCATCGATTAAACCTTGACAGTTTGCCAAAGACTCGTTCAGTATTATTCGGCTTCGTTCAGGTCTTGTAGATCTTCCTTGTTTCCGGAAGCAGGGCTATGCTGTGTATGTCTTGGGAGGGGTTCTGAATCAAACTAGCAATTACAGACCTCAAAAGCACTTTGTGTCGCACCATATCTCAGCACACCATTACCGCCAGTATGGGCGCTTAGCGGATACTAAATGGGAAGAGCGAAGCCATACGATATTATAAACTACGGCATGTAGTCCGAGCCCCTGTTCGATGAACGGCGTTAAGAATCCGCACAAGTGCTAGTCATTACCTAAATAAGGCCATAGCGATATTTATAATGGCATCACGAGCTTATACGAATGAGAGGGTTGTAAGGTTGACAAGGAGTGCGAACCCTGTAGCTCTCTACTTGTCTCAATTAGGAGGGTATCAATTAGGACGATTCACAATTCCAAGACCTTCAACTCAGTCTTCATGGCGAAGTATGTCGCCAGCCGGAGCCCCATCAGCCACCCCGGACCTTTTAGAAGCGCTTTCCTAGGATCTCGAACAGCACGGTAGTCCATACCGTGCCAAATGCGTGCACATCTGTCAGACTCCTAATCGTCGAGTGTCTAATTCTGTTTCCCCATATCAGTCTACCACATGACCTTTCCGGTAGTTGATGACTGTTGCTCTCTATGGGCTAAGTTTCAAACCCACAGGTGACATTATCCCTGGTGTTGTTCGGGATGAGCAGGAATGCTGCTGCATACTGGCCGCCCCATGAGCCTCGAACGCGTGGATGTGGTCGAGACTGTGCAGTCTGCCTGAGAGTCAGCCTAATAATGTTTGCGGTCACAGCGTTTAGTTTTCATTCTAACCCCTGTCTTGAATGACAAATTCATTTTCAGATGCAGCATCCCTTCCCAGATCGGCGTAGTTAGAGAGGTACATTCCTATCTCAAGAGTGGCTCTAACAACTGTTCGCTAGATATTTGTCCGAACCCTTCTTCAGGGCCCAAAGAACTACTTTCGAGCGGCGCCCTGCCGGCCTGGAAAAAGAGATACTCATTTGCTCGCTCATTATAACGACATATGAATGAGCACATAAAGAGCATCGTTACCATTCCCTCACTGGCCATGATTATCAGTCTAAACGTATCCTATAGCTGGGGTAAACCCCACCATGTATAGCAAGCCGTGCCACATATTCATCGGCAAGAAGATCTGCGTCACAGCAGCGTTCCGATATGCCAGTCCCGTGGCACTATCTGGGGTATGCAAATACTCGAGGACCAGGTTCTCCGTACGAGGAAAGTACACATCAGTGACAGGAATCAAATCTGCATCCATATTGTTATCTCGTGTGCTTTTCCAGTGGGCGTATCATCTCTCCGGTGGCGCCATTAATATGAGGGGTCGGAGACGGTTCCGCGGCGGCCTACTAGAGGGCCATCCAAATCCCCTTGGTCTATCGCACCACAATTGGGCGTTCTAATGTCTTGTATTCTATCATTAGAACACACTAGACCTCGTATGTGGCATAATAGATATGGCTGACTAGACCGACGACTTCGGATTCTGCCTATCCATCCACGCAGGAGACAAGACCATCCTCGGTTCTGTTGCATTGATGGTTTCTTCCGAGGTATCCTAGAGGCTGGAAGTCGGCATGTGTTCCACGTGGCGTCCAATGATTCAGTAGGTTCCAAAGACTTCGCGCTTCCGCGCTTCCACCAGGAATTTTCTACGGGAATCTCACCCGAAGATAACGACTTGCAAAAAGAGAGTATACTATCGTCGCACGATCCATAGTTCAATTAGCTCCTCTTGCCCTAGAAGCATTCTTCTTGCCTATAATCGAATGTCAACGTTCATAATAAAAACCAGTGCTTTCAATATCCAAGATATTAAGAGTCTATCCAAATTACATATAGCCAACACCGTTCGTCCCGATGTAGTCGTCTTTCACAACTTGGAATATGGTATTCGGGGCAGTGTTCACTAAATCGGTCACCGTCTCGACGGATTTGGCCCCTTTCGGCCTTTAGAGCAACGCCTTTCGTGTATTCTATTCTAGAATCTTATGAAGAGAAAATTCCGTTAGGATAAGCTGAGGCTTTGAAGCCGCTGCGAAGTATAAAGTGTCTATGACTCGTATTTGGGATTCTAAGTTCTATTCCTGGTATACGATCCCTTTTTCCTTCTAAGCAGAGAATCTTGTGAAGTCGGTCACCTGTCTAGGACCGACTCTTTCAACCACCTCTCCAACTCTCCCATCCAACACAGCCGCGCATCCCCCAATGCCAGTCCGACACCATGCGGACCATCTGGGAGGACTAGAATCTGAAATGGCCTGCTATACTTAGCCATGGCCGCAGCAAATACTAGCACATTTTGCACCGGCACTACATCATCATTCGCGGTATGGAACAAGAACGTAGGCGGCGTGTTCTCATTGACGCGCTTCTCAGCGCACATGGCGTTCTCGGCATCGCTCCCGGCCTCGCACCCATCCCCAATCAAGTTCCGCCTTGAGCCTTCGTGGGTGGTGCCCGCCGCCATGCTAATCACGGGGTACGCCAGAACCGCGAAATCCAGCTCCGCGCTAGGATCCGTCGCCGTCACGGCGGCTAAGTGCCCGCCCGCGCTAAAGCCCCATATTCCCAACTTGTCGACGCGGCCCGACGCACGGATCCGCCGCACCGCCTCGAGCGCCTCGCGCTGCGGGGTCGGAAAGATGGGCGCCGGGTGCGACTCGCCGGCTGTCGTGTAGGAGAGCACCCAGGCATCTATGTTGTGGCTGTTGAGCCATTGCGCTGGCTCCACGCCTTCATTGTCCATGGAAATGAACTCGTACCCGCCCCCGGGCAGTACGAGAATCCCCGTACGGCTGGGGTTCGGTGCGGGGTAGAAGTCGAGCTTAAGCTCGAGGGTCATGGCGATGGAAGTGGTAATTTGAAAAAGGGGTTAATTAATCGAATAATGAATGTAGAGACGGTGAATATAAGAGTCTTTGAAATTGGTGAAACTTATTATGATAGGTGTTATATGCCTAAACCTTTCTATTCGTAAGTTCATAGTCGCATGCTTGGCGAGTAACAGACGTCCTCTAGAATACTCCAGTTTGGTGTGGCTGGTAAAAAGAGGCGCTCAACATACGGGAACTAGGGCAATAATCTGTCATTTTACTTATAGACGTCGTGACTTTAACGATCTTGGAGAATGATGTACGTACAAGAATGGTAGATAACCATGCAGCCTTTGTTTGTCAAAACTCGTGTGATGGAAAACTACTTTACCATTGTTGATAAAGCCTAACATATATTCTCTACTCTAAAAGACAGCAGCTCTGGTATATGAGGTACCAGAGTCACACTGATCAACTGAAATAAAAGTCGTACCATTTATGTAAGCATTAAACCTCCCCAGAGCCGAGCTATAAAAGATTCAAGCAAGGGCTCTCGAGATGTTGCTTCATGAATTCGCCTAAATAGGTAGCCCAAAGGGTTGACCATATATAACAACGCCACTTACATCAACGTTTTCAACATCGTAACTTTGTGTAATACAATGTCGAAAATAACCACATACTGCCTCTCTCCACGCACCAGATCTGATCTATTATTTCTACCTTCTGAGTCGCTTGGTTACCTCTTAGGCACCTCTTAGAACTTCACATATATCTTTTCTAGGACGTGTCCTGAAGTCATGAGTACCTACCCAATGCACGAAGGGAGGCTCGTTTGTTATTTCTAAAAAAAAATCCTAATTAAGACTATGTATGCATTACATGTAATACGATGTCTCCCACACTTTGAACCATGGCTTCCAATTGTTGTAATGAGTGTAAAACATGAACAATCCCAAAATAGGTACCTAGGTGTTTAACTGCCTATATGTATCCGGTTATTTATAATATAGATATGTAGCAGCACATGGCAGACATATTGAAATCAATCTTAAGTAAAGCAAGGATACTTGCTACATTTATCACTGCTGCAATCTCTATTAACTTACCTAATATAACATATCTGCCTAGGTAGGTACCTGTTAAACGGCCCAGTTATAAAATAAGGAGGCCGGGCTATATGTCAGAGGGGCCCCTTGATATAGGTCATACATAGAGTGAATACACAGAGGATGCAGTAAGACTGCTTCGAGCTAAGTATAATATAGGAGTAATCTATTAATGCTTACCCTTCTATCCTATGTCGAGGGAGCTTCTCGCTCCTTATATATGTGTATATGGAGCGAGCTCCCAGTGACGCTACGCCTATCTAGTACTAGTAGGGATTGTCCCCTGACACTATAGTAGGTTGATGAAGCAGTATTCACTTCCATAGTATATCGATAATAGTATTGTATGCAGTCTTTAGTTTGCACTAGTACTGATAATAATTGTGAAGTGAATTAGTGATCACTCCTTCTCTATGGTTTCTTGAGGCAGCTGCTGAGTTGACCTCATGGAGGCGATGAATAATTTTGCACAAATTCATTCGTTTAACCTTCCCTCTCTCCTATATATATATAGGTAGGTGTAGGATCTTGTTTCTCTCTTTCTGTATGGCATATTTATCCTTAATCCCATTACTTCACTGACATGTGTTTTACCTAGGAATGTTCTCTATATAATTCAGCCCTTGTCCCGTTCACTTCGATCTTTGAAGAATCTGATAATGGTTGACAAGCGTACCAGTATGTTGGAACTCTAATCACCCCCTTGCAAGGATAAAATCAGCATGACGTATGCGGAAGATTTCACACGGCATCCTGTATAGGCGTGTATGTATACTTGATACGTGTGAGTGTCTGACTTTGTATTCCAAGTAATCTTCTAAACTCCAAAGCTAACACAATATATTAGAGGCGTTATCACGCCCTCGCACTTACTTTTTCCAACATGCTATCTCCAGCTATTCACCGCCCGCCTACGTAGACGAATAGTCGATTCACACATGTTTCTAGCACTTTCATGTATCAGGACGGGATGGAAGTAGATTTAAATGTATTGGACATACACTGAGGTACATTTATATTCTAGCCCTTAGACGGTCTAGCCCATTGATGTAGCATATCCGCATCTCCGGTACACACCGCCTCGTTATATCGGGGACATACCGTCCGGATGGCGTCGGCTGACCCGCAGTACGCCGGCCAATCCGGACATCCTGGAGCAATGGTATGCCGGTCAAGGCCCCAAGTAAATAATTAAATAAACAAGTAGTTAGACGTGGATCCCCTATCTAAACCTTCTTCACCTTACCTTAGGTATCTACCTGATACCCTGCCACTTGCCAAATCCGTTTCTCCTCCACCCTTCATCCAAACTCCCATCCACAAACTTCTTCTAGCTCACCTTTCATCCAATTCTAGTGCTCTGAGATTTGTGTCTAGGGCATATCATTCTACTCTCTAACGAGTACTTCAAGCCAGGGGTACTATTTTTGTAACGTGCTGGATATTCCCTGGTTGACTACGCGGCATTCTTCCCATCTTATTCTTCACCTACGTCTTCTTCTCATCCGAGGCGCGCCACAGAGCCTCTTCTCGTAGAGAGCATCAGGTCGAGTCAAGCTGCCGACAAGTACATAAGTTCAAACTAGGTACCCACATGGTATCTTGAATTCTACCCATCCCATTCATCCCATCGTGACTTCCCTATCCACTTCTTATCCTTCATATTTTCCACATTCCATTAGGAAAGATCGAGGCCTACCTTCCCAACGCACTCGTCAGGTATTTGAAACGCGGCTTGATACGCGAGGGGATGCTCCCTGATCTCGGACCTTTCATCCACTCATTAACATAACTTCTTCTTGTAAGCATTCATCCCTAATCCCCTCCTCATATGTGCATCGCCGAGCTAATTTTGCCACTTATCTAAGATAGGTTCCTGGCTAGTTTTCCACTCTAGCCTCATACCTCACACGATCCTCGTTAGTTTCGCTTCATAGAAAGCACTACGAATACCACTTCCCTCTGAAGTCCTACCTGGTACTTGAGTTACTCCAATAATTTTCGCGTTGAAGTCAGGGCAAGAGTCCTGCTACTCATATAGGACACGCGTGACGAGGTCCTCAAGGCTAATAGGTAAGTCGATGCGAATATCTTTTTCCTAGTACTATGTCTAAATGAAGTTTAATCTCGTAGTAGGATCACATATTTCCGCGCTTCTCAATCTTATTCGGCTCCGCGACGACTGTCCCATCCCAATCAAGAATACTTGAAGCTAATGAATTCTCATGAGCAAAAATGGCCTCAGTGAAGCGTCAAAAGTGGGTGGATGTCTATGATCCGGCGTCAGGTCATCACAAGCCTCAGTCGGAGGTAGATGAACAGCTCTCTAGCCTAGACTCCACCACGAAGTCTCCCGATCAAGTTCAAGAGAAAGGCGTGACTGAAGTTATTGAACAGCCGCAGAATGACGGCTCTCTTTCGTCTCAACCCGGAGACGTTACTTGGGACCAAGCCGCCATATCAGAGGATGAAGATCAATCACAGTTGAAAGTGGGATTGTGGAGAAGCCGATGGGCTCCGGAAGAGATGGTCGAACAGGCAAAGAGCATCCAGCAAGCAGTGAGTATCCATGAAGCAGTAAGCGTCAATGACGCAACGAGTGTCCATGAGGCAACCGGTGTCTATGAGACAACGAGTGTTCATGAGGCAACGAGTATTCATGAGGCAACGAGTGTTCATGAGGCAACGAGTGTCCATGAAGCAGTTAGCGTCAATGACGCAACGAGTATTCATAAGGCAACCGGTGTCCATGAGACAACGAGTGTGCAGCAGGAAGACCCACAGCCACCCGCAACTACCTCAGAGTCAGACCAAGGCTACTTTTCCAAGGAGCGCTCTAGCCAAGCCCCCTCCGGACACGACAAGGGAAAGGGCAAAGCAGTCGAGGGAGAGCGCGCACATGAGGGTACACATTGTGAGGACGGCGCATCTGCTGCTCCTATCAATGCAACAGGCACCTCCCAGCAGGGTAAGACGGATGACCCTGTCGAGCAGGTCACAAACACTGGCGTTGAGTACGTTGAGATGGGCGTGGCCTCTCTAGACCACTCCAATCAGTTGTACCCGCTTCCTGAGCGTGACTTCCGCCACGAGGTCCCCGCAGAGATCTGGACAGAGGAAGATTGGAATGCGACCCGCTTTGATAAGAAGGACACTTGGAATCATTACTCGGATGTGGAGACTGTTAGCAGCGTTGTCTACGTCGGTATCTCTAGTTATCTGGAGAGATATGTCAAGCACTGGGTACAAACAACTCCTGAAATCGTCGTTAATCTTAATCCCGATGGAGTTAAGGAGCCTGAGATGCGTGATGTGCATCCAGAACGTGGTGTTCTTATGGATCCGATCCATTACCCCCCTACAAAACGAGGTATGTGCATGAAACTCTAGTTACCGTCTTGGATATATTGCTGACCTGGATTCTAGTCATAGGGTGCCCCAAGGGACTTAACCTGAACGCTCAGACTCGTATGGATCGTAAGATGCGTGAGATTGCCGAGAAAGAAGCGAGGGACGCCGCGAGGGAGGCCCGAGATCGCGAGGCTGCAAAGAAGGCTGAGGAGGAAAAGAAGGTCGACAAGGGCAAGAAACCCGATGTAGTGAACGGACGATCCCAGAATCGTGCGGGCCTACGCGAAATTCGAATTCACTGCCATCTCCGCGGGGCTTTACGAGAAGACATGGAACAGGTCGCAGAGATCTATAACAAGGAGGTGCAGGCAAGCTATAAGCTGCCGGACAAGCGACCTGTCAGCGTGGATAAATTTGTCCAGATTTTTCATGGCTGCATTGCGCACAACTTGCCGTTCCTTGTCGCCGTTAGCGGCAAGGCGGGTGTGAAGACGAAGGATCAACGAGTCATTGGATTCGTTATGATGGATATTGCTACCAGAGGAATCTTCGGATCCTATGCCACTCACGCCGCGCCCTGCGGCAAGCTGATCTTGGTCGTCCACCCACATTTCCGCCGCAAGAACGTATGCTCAGCGCTGCTTGATGCTGTCTTTACCTGCTGTTCCACTACATACGAGAGTCGACGAGGCTATGAGATTGTCAATCCGAATAAGGACCGCAGACACCTGGTCCCGAGAGATAATTCTCGTAAGTGGCACTTCATCGAGGTAGAAGTTGTCATCCCCAGTGGAACATGCAAGAAGGACACGGAGGAGAGCGACGAGTTCAAATGGATCACAAACTACCTCCAGGATTACTTCGAGATGCAGCTTGTCTGCCATGACGAGAAGCTATTCAGAGACGAACGATTTAACCCCCTCAAGTGGTTGGACAGACTTACTTTCCGCCACCAATGCCGCCCTTTGGGATCTTAAAGACCCCAACTCTCTCCACTCACGCGTATTTGAACGCAACCCTTAGCACATGAGGCCAGTTTGTTTGATCAGGAATCAACACGCTTCATTCACGAGGATGGTGGCATACCGACCCACCTTATCAATTTTGCAGGAAAAAAAAAGTTTCTTGCTCTTGTTTTCCTGCCTGCTCAACTGTTTTAACATGAACCCAATGCGACCGTTCTAACTCGAACATTCGCGCAGGCTTATTTTTCTCTCGGCTCGGCTGAGCCCTGTGTTTACGAAAAGATGAAGAAAAGTGGAAAAAAAGTTGTCTGTGCCTATAGTTGTCGTCTATGTCACAGGATCGATCGCTCAGTTGCATTTTCCCCGGTGCTAGCTAGATAGTTGCGGTTCCTGATTAGCAGGAACCGATCTTGTTAACGAGTTTCAGAATAGATCCCGCAGGGAATCTAGGACAATAATAATAAACTCGTCATTAAACCCCAATGACCTACCTACTGTGGGCCAGTAGCCCGTCGTGGTATTTCTCACCTCACCGTTTAATGTAGACTCAAATTCGCATATCCATGCTCCTCAGCACGCTCTTGTTTCCCTCCTTATACCCCAATCTATAAGTGAATGGGCGTTCGTGACCCCCAGCATATGCCAATCCTAAATCCGCAACTCATTAAACCCCACAATACTATATAGCCAACTAACTACCTACTCAGGGTAGAACCTGTAAGCACTTAATGGTAATCCAGTCACAGAAAATCTTCCTTTAGAAGTACGGCTTTAGGACGCTCATAACACGACTTCGACGAACATGCTAATATGAAGAGTACTAACAACCAATTCGTAGTATTGACATTCAGCAAACTGCAATATATATGGGCCCTGCTTGACCGATAACATAAAGATCTGGATCTTCGTAGAGAAGGATTCGAATCAGAGTTGGAGGGAAGATACACACAGCGCGCATTCCCGCTCTCTCAAGTAACCCGATCTCAAAAGGAGAGGGAGGCGTTGGCCCATCCAACTAAATCCCCAACGGTGCTACATATATACACCACACAACATTCGTAGTAGAAAGACCGTGCTCGTTCTGGTAGCAAGCCGCAATCGAATACGCCGTTTACAACTCCTTTCAGCTGCAAGATGTAAGTGAACTCCCGTAAAGCGATGACCTGGTCCAACCTAGGTAGGTAGTTAAATCCTCCAACTCCGTGAATGTATGTTTATGATGCACCGATACGCCATGAAAACAGCGTTGTCACATTACAACGCAAGCTGCCGCCACCGTTCGTGCGCGGCGGCGACCAGCTCCTCCTTCCTCGTCCGCGTGTAGCATCTGGGCTTCTCGGGCGCGTCGCCGCCGCCGCCGAGAGCCAGCGCCAGTTGCTCCTGCTTCTTCGACTGCTTGCATATAATCTGCCCACTTCCTTTCTAGTCTTGCAGCAGCCGCAAAATCGCCCTTTAACACACGTTGGGTATGCTGCTCTACGGTCTGCTGCCATCCATAGAAACACTTGAGACCGATGATCTCGGTTGGATATGTCGCAGAGCTCTCGCAGGGTTGTCGGATTTCAGCATTCCAGGACAGTATCTCCCGAATGCCGGTCCACGTTACCATTTGGCAGTCGTAGACGATTAGCTTGAGTCCAATGCGGGGCCGCGAACTGCGCGACGACGTTCGGGCCGACCGGGATCTGACCATGGCTGCGGCTTCCGTAAGGACCAGGTCGCCAATCCGCGTGTTATCCATATCTACACTCTTGAGGCTGACGCAATTCTTCATGACAGGTAACATTCCAATATCGCTGAGGTTTTCACAATAACTCACGGAAAGATGTTCGAGCTTCGGGGCGCACGGAGCTTTAGCCAGATGTTCGGATAGGATGTCGTTGGTGAGCTCCGAGAGCTCCTCCAGTTCCAAGTGGGTAAGACGCGGAGTCGAGGAAAGAATTGGCTGAAGAGCGGCATCAGTTAATGAGGTACATCCACTCAGCTGCAAACCTTCGAGTTCAGGGACGAGATGACCTAATACAGACACAGCTGGGCTTGTCAATTGCGTGCACCGGCTTAGGTCTAGATGTCGAAGTTTTCTTGGTGGGACTATTGGTCGATCTGTTAAGATGTCGATTTCGGGCCGGCTACCATGGATCATAGTCTTGAAAGCTTCATC
This sequence comes from Hypoxylon sp. EC38, assembly GCA_002120335.1. Taxonomy (NCBI): domain Eukaryota; kingdom Fungi; phylum Ascomycota; class Sordariomycetes; order Xylariales; family Hypoxylaceae; genus Hypoxylon; species Hypoxylon sp. EC38. The sequence continues at coordinate 174,432 of KZ111254.1, read as the reverse complement.
ATCAAGGTCCGTACAACCACTCAATACTAGCCGCTCTAGATTATTCGTGGTAAAAATAGCCTCTGCTACCGCTATGTTGTCGAATCCTTTGATTTCCCCCGCTCTCAATTCACGTAGCCTTGGGCATCCAAGAACTACCATCTTGACCCCTCGAGCATCCATGTGCTTGCACCATGATACATTGAGCGTTTCAAGCTGCGGGCAATGTTGCGAGATGATCTTGCACGTGCTGTTGGTTACCGCCGTCATACTCGTGAGATTCAGGTTAGCAAGTTTCTCATTGCTTCGGATGAGATTGTGCAAGGTATGTCGCTGGAAGTTTCGGCAACCCTCTAGAGTCGCATTAATCAAATTCATGCACGAAGTGACGATAACCTCAGCGCGCTTGAAATGCTCAATCTGGAGACATCCACGAATATTGAGGTCTTTCACAAAGGGACCGGCCGAAAGGATGATCTTGGCCAAAGCCTCTGCAGGTATTTCCATGTAGAATTCGGTGGCATCGAAATGAGTCCACAGCTGGCCGTCGAAACAAAATTTGTGGAATTCTTTGCTAATGCGGGAGATGCGGATGAGCTCCTTCGGTCGAAGATACGACAAGATATGGACGCGAATTTCATCGGGCATTCGTGCCCAGAAGTCAAAAGGCAGTTTTCGGGCCGTCCCGGATCTAGACCTCGTCGCTGCGACTTCAGCTGGTAGAGAGACAGTAGTCGGGTTTAGTTGCGTCGTGGAAACATTGGCGACTTTCCGTGCTATACGAGTTTCAATTCCCTCGAATGCAGGGAACTCGGCTCCAGGGCTACCGGGGACGGAAGACTGGGCATTTGAAAAATAGCCGGGGGTGACGCTACCAGAAGGATATTGCCCAAACGGAGATGTCGCTGCAAGACTCACACATGATAAACTACCGCGAGTGCCGTATGGAGAACTAGCTGAGCGAGAACGACCGATCTGCTGCAACGAGGGAGAAGAAGACATTCGTTGAATGCCTTTGAGGAATCTCTGTCGACGCTTCTCCTTGGGGCGGCCTTCCAGTGGCGTCATCACCGGCGACTCCTCGTCGATCGGATCGGGTGGGGTGATTGTATCGGTCATTGTAGGCGTTCTCGTATTTTCCAAAACCGCAATATAAAGCTCGATGGCTTAATAGGTACAATAGGAAGAAGGCCACCACAGACAAGGTATTCGTGTAAATAATGAATGACAAAAGCAATTGACCTAGATGATAGATCTCGCGTTCCACGATGGTCCTGTCGCCGTCGCTACAGGGAACGTCGTTGCGATTGTGGGGAATTTTGGATTGTCACTAGATAAATTAAGATAGCTAGAGAAGACAACACATAGAATTGCAACCCATTCAGGGATATTTGCGTCTCTTGACAATTGTCAGACGAGTGAAGTGCTGGACATGGCCAACATATCCTTCATTCCACTGTCTTCTAGTCGTGTGCGTTGGGAACAGTGGATAAACGAGTGTAGGACCAGCCAGCCGTATAGGGAGCTTAACGAAGGAGACGGAACTGGAGGTTGGAGAAAAGGGTAGCACGATGATCAATTGAATGGATGGTACAAATGGTATAGCCGAGTTGAAAAAAGGGTCCAGTTCGCCCCCAATGCCCGACAGATTTTAACTTATCATTCGAAGTGGCGGCTAGACTTCCTAATGCGGCTGCGTCGAAGTGCTCAGGTAGTGCTTAGCTGACCTGACTGATTTGCCTGTTCATCGACAGGGGACGAAAGGAGAAAACTAAAGTCCAACCCAACCGAACAAGTCTTTCACATTTAACCTTGACAAAACAGCATGTATATCGACATTTACCCAGGTTGAACACGGCTGGGAAAGAGTTCGACTAGATGTATGAAGATAACAAAGTGCCAACACCACCTTTTGTTGGACAGTCTGATACTGACAGAGGATGGGAGGGAGAAGAAAAAAAAAGAGGGTTGCGTCGACCCCTCGCAAGGTCTTAGCTGACTTGCCCATGTGAGGCTCCACAATAAATCAGGGTCGGGCTCTTATCGCAAAAGAAACGGCGTGTTATCAAAGACAAAGGTAACGTGGGGTGATTCTTTAAACCTACCGTAGCGGGAAAACACTATTTCAGCTAATCCTTTTTGGAGCATATAATAATTATTATAGGGTAAATAATTATTATTAAAATAATCATTTTTTAATATATATATTACCATACCTAATTTATATAATAAGGTATAAGTATAAAAAATCCTTTTTTTAATAAAAATTATTAGTGTTAAAATATAATTATATAATATTAAAATATAATATATTTTATACCTTAAGTGAAAATAATAAAGTTATTTTTATATTTAAACTTAAATATTATTAATTAATTTAAAACCAATTTCACTTATAATAAGTTATATAGCTAATTTTACTTTATTACTTATGTAATAAACCTTATTTATTTAATAATTAATATAATAATAATTATTTTATATTATTATAATTTTAAAAAAAAAGCTATTTTATAACAAACCTTTTTTAATAATAATATAAGGTAAGATAATTATTAATAAGCTAATACTTTTATTTATATATAACATTAATAGTTATAATAATGATTAAGTTATATAAGGTTATTAAAAGAAAATAATAAAGTTAAAAATAACTTTAATTAAATTATAAAAATAATAAATGAATTTAATACTTTAATTTTTAAACCTTATTTATAATAATATATAAACAGGTTAAAATATTATTTATAATATTAAAAAAAATGTTAAAAGTTTCCTATTATTATTATTATTGTTTATTATAAGTTATATATGGCTTAGCTATTTTTATATGCTTTTTAATATTTAAAAAAGTTAGGATAATAATTATTTTTTAATAAATATTATAAATAAAATACTTAATATATTAGTTTTATAGGAATATTTATAATTGTTATTATTATAATAATATTTAATATAAGTATTATTTAAATAGTTTAATAAGATAATATAATGTTAAAATATACCCTTATTTGCTTTATAATTGTAATATACATATTTTAAAGGTAAAATAATACCAATTATAACTGTATAAGTAGCTAAATTTTTATTAAAATTAATTATTATAATAAAATAAAATTAATTAAAACTTACCTTTATAATTAAAAAATAGTATAAGTATAAATTTAATCTTTTAATAATAATATACTTAATTTTGGTAATACTTTTTTAAAAAAATAGTTTATTTTATTTTAAACTATAATTATTATTAGTAAAACTTTTTAATTAAGTATAATAAAAATATTTATACATTTAAGTTATTAAATATTAAAGTAATAATATTACTCACATATATTTTCTTTACTTTAACTAAGACTTAAGTTATATAATAGGTAAGGTTTATATTATTTATTAAATTTAACTTATTATTATTATTGTTAAGGAAAAAATTGTTAATAAATGGTTTAAATTAAGTTAAAAAATAAGTTTTTCTAACCGAATCCTAATTAAAAATATTTACTTAACTTTAATTAAAACTTAAGCTATTATTAATTAGTTTTATAGCCTTTAAATCAATGTTAATTAAAAGGCTTAAGATTTTATTATTTTGCTTAATAAGGTTAATTTTTTATTTTTAAAGGCTAAGGGTTTAAATAAGATAAGATTTAAACCTAGTTAATATTTTCGAATATATTTTAAAAGCTTTAAGTATAATAAAGTTTTTCAAATGTTATATTTATAATATAAATTAATAAGTTAATAGATTTTATATATATTACTATGGTAATAAAACTTTTTTAAATATATACTTAAAATGTTAACTAATTTAAAAAAAAAATTTATAATTAAAAAGTAAGTATTTAAAAAAAGTATTGTAAATGTAAGCGATAATATATATTTATTGCTTAAGAATCTTTAAAAGATATGGATATATTTTATGGTAGGGATTTATATATATTTGTTTTAATGTAGTTTAAAACTTTAACATATAACCCGAATGTATGTATTTATTTTAAGTGACATATGAATTAACTTTAAATTTTATTAATAAAAATATAGGATTGTATTTAAATCTATGTTAAGATAAGATTAGTAAATGGGTATTAATATAAAGTTAAAGGATATATTATATTTTTAATATTAAAAATATAATATAATGTTTCCTAGTTATAATTTAAATAAAAGGCTAGTAGGTTAACTTATTAAGTTTTATTTACTATATTTATTATTAAGAAATTAAATATTATATAGATGGTATTTAATAATAGGGAATAATATATAAATAAGATATAATAAAAATTTGTAGAATTAATAAGTAATAAGGAAAGATATAGGTAAAAGGGAATGGTTTATTTATTAAATTATTTATTCCATTACCTTTTAAACTATTACTTATGGCAAATATTCTTATATTTATCTTTATTATATTTATTAATTTAAAAAAATATTTTTAATACCTTGTTATTTTTTTTAGTTATACTTAAATCATCTTAAATAAATAAAGATAACTTAATATTAACCTTTTTAATAACCTTATAAATTTGCTAAATAACTATTTAATTATTAAATAAGTTAATGTTAAAATTACTTTTTAATTATTAAATTATATGGTGGATTAAATAAATATTAAAATCTTTTCTATTTAAGTAAGTATTATTATATGTTAATTTAACCTTAAAAATATTATTTTAAATTTTTAAAATTGAAATATTAAAAATATTATTATTAATATTATATATAATAACTTAATTAGCTAACTTTTTTTAAATTATATATAAGTATAATAATAATGGGTTTATTTATAATAGTAATAATATTAAAATTAATAGTTTAATTAGTATCCTTAAGCCTTTTATAAGTTAGTAACCAATTTTATCCTAAAATATTTTAATGTTTAATATGTTCTTTTAATATAATTATTATATTATTTTTATATTTAAGTATACCTATTAATTTAAGGGCTAAGGTAATTATAAAGCTATAAAATATTTTATAATAATTTTATATAATCTTTATAAATTCCCTTTATAATAAAGGTATTTTATAATATAATTCTTAATAAGTTTACTATAAATCTTAATATTATTAAAGGAAAATAATTACCTAATTTATATTCTAATAGATAATAATATTTTAAAAATTTAAAGCAATAAATATTTACTTATTAATACCTAAAAAAATATTAATTTCTTACTTAAATAAGTTAGTAAATTTAATTAAAACTTATCATTTATTATATTAGGAAATTATAAGCATAATACTTAAATTATTTATAATATAATTACTTAAGCTTTAAATAAAACATAATAAAAAACTTTTTATTATAATTATTTAAATAATTTACTACTCTTTTATAATATAAAAATAACATAATTAATCATATATTTATATTATACTAAAATACCTATTAAAAATATTAGATTTTTTAACTTATATATTAATATTATATTAAAATACCTATTAAAAGTATTATATTTCTAATAATTTAATTTAAATTAATAAATAAAAATAAGGAAATAAATAAAATAAATTATTATACCTTTTAATAAGTTAAATACTACAAATTCTAATATATAAATTATAAAAGAAGCTTTATATTAATAAATTATCTTAAAAAATAGGGATTTAATAAGTAAAATATAAAATATTTATAATACTTTTAAAATTACTAAATATAGTTATAAATATAATCTTATCATTTTAAAATACCTTAGGTATAATTATAAATATAACCTTATTATTTTAAAAAGCCTTATCTTAATTATTATGGTTATTCCTAATAGTTATACTACTCTTATTAGTTTAAGTACTTTTATTATTTTAACTTATCTAACTACTTCTATTATTACTAAAAAAAATAACTAATTTTACCATATCTTATTTAATTAAGCCATTAAAACGAATAAATAATATATCTATTAGTTTATAAGTAATTTCCAAATTGTTTAAATATTAAAAACGCTTTAATAAGCAATTATATAACTTTTTAACTACTTTAAAGTTTAATTTATCAAGGTTTTTAAAAACTTCTTATAATCTTTTTTTTAACCTATTAATAAATAATTTACTTTAATAATTATTTATCTTTTTATTATTAAAAGCTAAATATATATTATAATAATTTTAAAAAAAGTTAATTATTAATTAGATTTTACCATTACTATCGTATTAGTTATCATTTATTCCTTTATCTTAACCTTAAAAATATAAGGCATTATTATTTAAATCATCTTTATAACATTTATTATTATTCCCATTACCATTATTATTACCATTATTATTTACCTTAAATATACTATTATAACCTAAATATAAGTTAAAGAATTTAATTTTATCTAATTTTTATAAACTAACATTTATTCCATCCTTATTATTAAAATATAAAATGCGATTACTTTTTTTACTACTTAATCTTTCTATTATAAGTATATATATAATATAAAATATAAACCATATAAATTAAGTAAAAAAAAACTCGTAAAGAATCCAATTAATTTTATCTTATTAAAAATTATAATATAATAATATTAATTCTTATAAAAATTTACATATTATCTTATATACAAAGATTTATATATATATAAATATCTTAATTACCTTATCCCTATTAGGCTTTAGAAATAAAATAAGTATACTTTAATTAAAAGTTTTATAAATATTTTTATATAATCTTTATATATTTTTTACTAAATTAATTTTAGGATTAATATTTAAATAATATATTATTATCTAATTTTTATTAAATTATATTTAACATATATTAGAAATTATATAAGCTACTTTTATTTAGTTTTAAAATTTACTTAAATAATATATACTTCTATTTTTAAGCTTATATAATTAATTTTTAAAAAAGTTTACTTATAGCTTTAATAATTAATTATAAAAGTAACGCTAATTTTTAAAGTTTAAAGTAATAACATATTTATATTTCTTATAAACTATTAATCATAAGTACTATTAAAAAAAAAAGAAAATATAAAATAATGAAATATAATAACTTATAATAAATGCCTTTATAAGGCTTAAGTATATAAAAAAATATTATTAAAGTATCTCCTTTTATAATACCATCTTTTAATTTATTAATAATATTTACTTTTTTACTTAGGTCTTTAAATTTAAATAAAAATAAGTACATTTAAATTATTATAATGCTTAGGAAATTACCTTATTAACCATAAAATATACTTAAAGAATTAATCTTTTAACTATAAAATATGCTTAAAAAATTAATCTTTCAACGGTAAAATATACTTAAAGAATTAATCTTTTAATGGTAAAATATACTTAAAGAATTATTCTTTTAAATACAAAATGATCTATGTTAAAATAATTTAGGTTAAAAAGGGTTATCATTTTATAATACTTTAAATTAAAAAAAATTATTATTTTATAATACTTTAACTTAACTATTATCCTAATAATTCTTAGCTATAATATAATATATATAATAAACCAAATTATAAAGGATACTATTATTATTTACAAATATAAATCTTAATATAAGGCTATATTTTTTAAGATTAAGATAGTAAATATTTAAAAAATTAAGGTTATATTTATTTTTACTATCTAAATTTGGAAAAGACGGTATAACCATTAATCTTCAATCTTTATTAAAATTTTTAATATCATTTATAAATATTATAATAAATAGAAATTATAAAGGGCTAATAATTAAAGCCATAACGTATTAAAATATTATATATACCATATTAGTAACAATTAAAACCAAAGAACTTAATAAAGAAAAAGGATATATACCTTAAAAAATATATATAATTTAAAAGATAAAATACTTAATAAGGATTTTCTTTTATAAGATTATATAAATATAATAAAGCAAAATAAAATTATTAATAAATAAAAAAAAGGCCTAAAAAATATACTAATAATAATTATTACAAATAAGGTAATATAATCTAATTTTAAAACTAACTTTCTTTTTTTTTAATTTAATTTACTCCTTTTTAACTCTATATAAACGCCTATATAAATATTATTTAAAAATTAGTTCCGGGTTTTTAATAAAAAATATATAAGATTTTTATAACTTATACTTAAGATTATATATATCTTAACATATAAATATATTACCTTTTAAATAATATATATAAAACTAATATAAAATATTTAATAATATACTATTATATTTTAAATTTAAAACCTTATTTATTATAAATAACTTTTTTATTTTTATAACTAACTTAATTATTTTTTATTTAATATTATACTTAATTTTACATTTAAAAATATTTAAAATAAAGTTATAACCCCTATTAAAATTTACCTAATTTTTTATTAATAATATATATAAACAATTAAAACAATTAATTAATATTTATTACTTAAATTATTTAAAAAAAATCCCGCTTCTTTTTCTTTAAATAACTAATAAAGATAAATTATATTATAATATTTTATACTATATTTATTATATTATAGCTAAGAATATTTAAACTAAAAATAAAAGGTTAAATATAAGTAATTTAAATTATCCATTTCTTTTTAAATTTTTTAAAATATCTTATCCACGTTTTAAACTTATTAAAAATTATTTTATTCCCATTAAATAATATTTTTTTTATTATCCTAAATATTTTTAAAGTTAAAATTTTAATCCTTTCTTAATTTTAATATTAATTTTACTTAAACATACCATATCTTATTATATCCCATTTTAATTATTAGGTTTTTTTAAAAGTTTTACTTAAGCCTTAATAAGAAATAATATTTTACCACTTTCTTTATTCCATTATTATAAAACCCTTTATATATAATATATAATAAGTACCTTATTATATTATTAAAAATTTAAACATACTTAAGGAAGCTTATATAATACCTAGGATAGCTTAGTAATAACTTAAACTTAATAACATATATAAATTTATTAAAAGTAAAAAAAATATTATTATTTATAAATTAATTAATAATAAGGTTTACCTTTAGTTTAATATTTATATATTTTTTAATAATAATATCTTTATTTTTTTTTTAAAGCTTAATAAGGAAAATAACCAATTTCATTTAATTAACCACATATTAATTTTCCTATTAAAGTTAAAAAATTTTAATATGAAAATTATTAAATTATTTTATAACATATATTACTTATATATACTTTAAAGCCCTTAAGAATTCTTTTTTACCCATTTCGCTTAAACATTATTTATAAACTTAATTATTCAACTTTTTACTAATAAAATTAATAAAAATACCAAATATTTTATAAACATTTTAAAAATTACCAATAAAAAACAAATAGAAATTAATAAATAAATAATAATAAATAACTTATTACAATTATTATTTAAAGCAACTAATAATTATAAATAAACCAAACAAAAAGGAAAAAAACATTTTTATAATAAAATTAAAGGAGAAAATTTTAAAAAGCCAAGTTTAAATATCCATAATAACACTATAATTTATTCTATACATAATAATAAAATAATTCCAATTAATAACTTTAATAACGCCAAATCTAATAATTATAAATTTAATTATATATTAAAACAATCCAAATTTTCGGAACCATTTAAATCCTTATAATCATTTAATAATTACTATTTAAAGAATTTAAATCTACTTAATAAAAAGTTTCAAATATCTTATAATAATAATAAGGAGTAAAATTTATACATTAAATATACTCTTATATTTAATTTATAAACTCTTAGTTATAATAATATTGGTTATAATAATGTTAGTTATAACGATATTAGCTATAATAACAATAATACCTTATAAAAAACATCCTCCCTTATTAATATTATGTAAAGATTTATTTATAAAAATAAAAGTACTTTATTAAAAATATTACCTCTTATTAATAAAACCATTAATTAAAATAATAATTTAAATAAAAAGCAAGACTTTTCTAAGGCTTTATATAAAATATTTTCTAAGCACATCTTAAATCCTACCTTTAATATAAAAGACTATTATTAACCTTTTATATAATTATTAAAAATGGTAATAAATCAATCTTATATAGTTAATATATCCATTCATTTAACATTTATAAATAACTTATATAAATAATAATAATTAAATATAATATAATTTAATTAAGTTAACTTATCATTTAATATAAAAAGAATTTATTTTATAAAGATAAGCTTAATTAATTAATTACATTAATAATTAAATTAATAATTAACTAATTAATCTATTTATTTATTAATATATAAATTAACTAACCAATTAATTAATTAATTAAATTATACATTTTATTATATTAAGTAAATTATTATTTAATTATTTATTATATTAAATAATAACTTTAAAATAAATATTAATATTTTTATTATTAATATAATACATAATATTATCCATTATAATATTAAAATAAACTAATTATAAATAAAATAATAAATTATTAATAATAAAAAAAAGCTATTATAGGAAAAAGCCATTATAAGAAAAAATTAATATAGAAAAAGATTAATATAAAATTAAAATATTAATAATAACTAACTTAATATAAATTAACTCCTTGTAAATACTAAACAATTAAATTTTCTAACCTATTAATAATTAAATAATTATTATCTTCTTTATTAATATCTTTATAATTAATATTCTTATTATTTAAATTTAAAATATTTTTCTTATTATAAAATTAACCTAACTATTTAAGTCTTCTTTAAACTTTATTTAATAATTAACATGGTAACCTTTTCAAATATTAAAAATTTGGTAAAGTTATAAATTAATTAAATACTTTAATATAATATTACCTTAACGTTTAATAATATAATAAGCGGAATAAATTTATTAAGGTTTTAAAGCTTTATTATAATAAGTTTTAAATTCATTTTAACTAAAAGGTAAGATAGGTTTATATTAAAAATGTTAACTCTTATATAAAAAGGTAATAAATAAAATTAACTTAATATAGCCATTTTACTTATAATTATTTTTATAAAAGTTATTTAAGTATATATTTAAGATAATATAATCCTACTTAAAACCATTTTAGCCAATATTATCTTTGTACATATTTAAAATAATATAATTTTATTTAAGGCTATTTTAACTAATATTGTTTTAATATATATTTAAAATTATATAATTTTACTTAAGATTATATTAATTAATATTACCTTTATTTATAATATCTTTATACATATTATTTTATTAAAAGTATAAATAAATTATAGCCTTAAAAAAGTTACCCCTATATTCCCTTTCATTAAAAGATATTATAATAAGTAATAAAGGTGGTAAGGAATTATTAAACTGGAAACTTTTATATAAGGCCTAATATTTTTACTTTTTATTATTTAAAAAGGGATTAAATATATCTTATTTAATACCCCAAAATAAGGTTTAAATAAAGTAACCTAGCTTAATATATTAAAAATATTTAATCTTATAAATTTTATTAAATATTATATATAATACTTTTTATAAAAAAAGGTTTTTACTTTATATAATATACTTTAAAAGTTTAATAAACCATTTAATACTTAAATTAAGCTTTATTTTTATCTTTACAATTATATATAACTTATTAAAAAATATACTAAATAATTATTAAAAATATTAAAAAAAAAACTATTACTTATTAACAAAGGTTTTATTATAATTAATAATTTTAATAATTATAAAATTATAAATATATTTAAATATATTTAAATCTAAATAACCTTTAATCCATTAATAAAAGGATACTAAATCTATGATTTACCAATCTATCTTATCTAAGTAATCCTTTATAAAACTATAAATAAATAATTACAAAATATTAACATACTTTTAATATAATAATAAATTTACTTATATAAAATTACTTAAATAAGAAATTATACTTAATACATTAAAATAAACCTAAAATATATTAACAAAACATTTTAAATTATTAAAATAAAAGATTTATCTTAAGGTATTATATACAAATAATTTAAGGAATAACATTACCATTATAAAAGGTTAGGAAATACTTATATAACTTATAATTACAATAAATCTTAATATTAATTAATTCTTAACTAGTATAATAATAATTATAACCTATTCCTAATTTTTATAAATAGCTAAACTTTTTTTTAAAATTTAATATTATAATAATATTAGCTTAAATTAAAGGAATAAATTTAATTATAAATAATTCTTTAATAAATTAAAGCACTTTTTTCTTTATACTTAAACCTTTTATAAATATTTATATTATAAATATCTTTAATTATATACTTATATTAAAAGCTGGTAATATTTAAAAGCTTAAAAAATTAATAAAAGGATAAGGTATAAACAATTATATAAATAATTATATAAACAATTATATAAACAATTATTTAAGCGACCACTTTATATTAATTTAAATATTTAATTATCCAAAATTAAAACATTAATATTTAATATTAATTAAAGCTTATATCCTTATTAATATACTTTTTTAAATTAAATATTATATTAATAATATAATTTATAAAACTTTTATATACTATATATTAACTAGCTTTTAATAAAGAAAGGCTATAAATATAATAGTTATAGCTATTATTACTAGTAAATTTTAATAATTAATCCATTATATTAAAATCTTTTATAAGATAAATATTTCTTAATTTAATATATTCCAATAAATTATAAATATATATATAAAATAAGTATATTTTAAGGTAAACTAAGGTTAAAATTTAGTAATTTACTAATATAACATTAAATTATTATAAATAAAAATTTAAAATAAAATAAACCAAAGGTTTTTTATATAATTTTTAACCTTATTAATTAAAATATATTAATTAATTATCCCTCTTTTATTTAACCAATCTTATTATTAATTATTAAAAATATTAAACATTACTTAATATAACACTTTTATCTTACTATTAACACTAAGCTAACGTATAACCACCATTAAAGAAAAATCTTTTTCTTTTATCCTATTAATTTTATTTCCTTCTTATTATTTCCTTTACATCCTCCTTTATAATTATCCCTTAAATATAACAATAAAAACTTTAAATTATTATATTCTTTATTCTAATACACATACGTAATAATATACTACTTAATAAAAAAAATAAACTTTATAATTTAAAATTTATACCAAAACATTCCCATTATATACTCCTAATATAATAAAATATTTAACTAATAAATAAAGAGGGTAATTAATAAATCCCTTTTAAAAACCTATCTTTTATAAAAAATAATCACAAAATCTTTTAAGCTTTAAATATTTCTGGTAATAAAGGCTTAATTAATATTCTTTTTAATAATAAAATAAAAAAAGTAAAAGGAATTATTAATAAAAATAATATTAAAAAAATAATTAATAATAAAGTTTAAGATAAAAATAAAAATAATAATTAACTTTTATTACCCACTTAAAATTTTATTATATAATATTATTTTCTAATAAATTTTAACTATTATATATACCTACTAATAATAATACTTAACCTTAATATAATACACTATAACAATATAAAGGATAATTTTTAATATACCTTATATTTAACTTTAAATTTAATTAAAATTACTAATACCATTACATATAAAAAAATAATTAACAATAATATCCTACCCATTTTAATACCTTTTAATAATAATAATAACAAAAATAATAAAAATATAAATATAAAGCTTATTAACAATTTCACCAAATTAACTAATAAATCTTCCACTTCACAATTTAACACAATTACTAATAAAATTATACCAACTTTAATTTATAATCTAATAACCCATAACAACAATAAACAATTTAATATAAACATATCATACCTATTACTAATACACCAAAATATAACAATTTAAATATTAAAATTTAAAAAAGTACTTATTACATTTACAAATCTTACCAACCTTAATTATTAAAGATAAATATCTTTATAAAATATCTTTTTACTCCTTTAAAATAAAAATAATAACCAATTAAAAGATATTTTAAATCTCCCAAATTAATTATTAATATTAATTAATTAGTTTTACAAATAATTACCCCTTTTAAATATATAATAAATAAAAATTTAACTAAATACAATTAAAATACCAATTAAATCTTAAGCTTATAAAACTAAATATTAAAAGAATTAAATATTACAAGCCTAAAAGAAAAAGCCAAATAATAAATAATATAAATTAAAAAAACCTATACCTATAATCACTATAAAGCTTACCTTCCTTAACCCCTTAATATTTATTAAGGTATTACTATCGTTTAATATTTTTAAAAACCTTTATATTAACCCAACTATTTTCATTAATAAACCTATAAAACTATATCACACACATTACTAATTAAAATTAATCTATATATTTAATAGCTATTATACTTATCTAAAATCTAATATAATTTTATACCCAAATAATTTTATTTATTATTACTATAACATGGCAACCTATTTCTACTTTAAAATTAAAAATAATACAAACAATGTTATATACCTTTATATTAAACAAATATATAGCTTTAAATAAAATATACATATAAACTCTTATATTTATTAAAGTAAAAAAATATTAATATTATAAATATAAAAATACTTAATATTTAATAACAATAATAAACAAATTAATAATATTGCCTTAAATCCATTATAAAAATAAGATAAACTTATTATTTAATTAAATATTATATATATCCCTAAAACATATATATATTTTTTATTAAATATATATTATAATTACAGGTTTAATAAGACTTTTAAAAATCCAATCCTTACTAACTTAAGTAAAAAGAATTTAAAGGGATAAAATAAAGATAATATATATTAGCTTAAGTATAAAAACCCCACATATTTAACTAAAAATTAGGAAAATAAATATTACTATACTTACCACATAATTATTATAAATTAAAAAGTCATTGGTAAAAATATTAATAATAAATTCTTTATTAAACCTATTAAAATTATTATCCCTTTTTATTATATTTATCTAATTTATAATAAGCTTAAAATTAACACATATAATTATAATAAATTTAAATTTAAATAAAACTAATAATATCCTAACACAAAGCCTATTATAACCATATCATATTTTAACTTTATTAATAGATTTAAAATATTTTCTAATTTATATAAATTATTAATAAATAATTATATTATTCTAACTAACTTTTCTACTATTAAATGTTTTTAATTAAATAACATATTTCCATTAATATTAAATCCTTATAAATTTAACCTTACAAATATTATTAAATCCTTTAAAACTTTTAAAATTTTTAACTAAAATATGGATATAAATATTTAAAGTATTAAAATTATAATTTACACCTTTATATTATACTTTATAAATAACATACTATAATAAGTTAAAAATTATAACTTTAAAAGTCCTTACATATTTAAATTTTACCACTATTACTATATTATATATGAAAATAAGCCTAATAAATTTATACTTATATTAAATTTTAATATTATTATATATGAACAATTTTATCTTTAAATTAAACAAATATAAAATTATATAACTAATAATTTAATTAATAAAAGTTTAAAAAATATTTATAACTTTTAATAAAGTATAACAAACATCCACCCGTTACTCTAATTTATATTCCCAACGTTTAACTTTATCTTTTTATATTTATTTAATCTTATACACTTAAAGTATAATAACCTATTTAATCTTATATATTTCCTCTTTTATAATAGTATCCTAATAAATATAATAGCAATAATATACTTTTATAATTTACAAATATAACTATTCCCTTTTAATAAATATTGCTTATAATTACCTAAATATTATTTAATAAGCTATAATATATTTAAGCATATTATATAATTTATTATTATACTAACATTCCTTTATAATTAACTTAGGCTTAAATATATTAAACCTACCTTTTATAAAAAAGTAAATATAAATAATAATAATCTAGTTAATATTATTATTAAAACATATATTATAATTATAAAAAATAATACTATTCTTATAAAAATTAAAATCTTAAAAATTAATTATAATAATATAAAAATTATAATAAAAAAGGTAAAAATATTATTTAACTAATTCTATATTTTTATATCTAAATTATTAATCTTATAGCTAGGTTTAATTATACCTATTTAATCTTACTCCCTTAAAATATAAGCTCTTAATATTTTTAATAATAATCCTATTAATAAAAAGTTAAAATAATTTATTTAATATATAAATAATATAAGTTAATTAAATATTTATATTATTATATATTATATAAACTTTATAAAAAAGTATAATTTAATAACTAATTATAATATATTAATTAGTAAAAATAAATATAAATATATTAACTATTTAAAATTAATAATACTTATATATAACTAAATATATATTTAATAATTATATATAAATACTTTAAATAATATATATATAAAACAAATTATTTTAATATTAAACATATTTTATTAATAAAATTTAATATTTAACTTATAATTCATTTAGCCTTTTAAAATATATTCCTTATATAAAATCTTAAGCTTATTATAAAATTATAAAAATTATATTAGAAATATCCCAACTTATTTAAAAGTATATTATCCCATTTAAATAAAAATAAGCTAATTAATTTAAAAATAAAAAATATAAAGTTAAATATAATAGTATACTTTAATGATAAATATATTAACCTAATTATTATTAACCATATATTAAAGAAATAAGCTTAATAAGTAATTTATTTTATATATAATAAAAATCATTTCCTTATAAAAACCAAGGGCTTATTTACCTTATTTATTTTTAACCTTTAATTAACCTATTATTAAAATTATAGCTTTCCTAATTATTATCACTTTATAGTATAAGAAGTATATAATTAAATTTAATAAACTTAGAAAATTAGGTTTAATAAGCTATAAATATTATATAATATTATAAATATAATAATAACTTATAAATAAAGCTAATATTACTTATGTTTAAATATAATATCTTTAAAAATTACTTTATCTTTAACTAAGGTAATTATATTTAATATTAAGGATTAAATAATTTTACTTATATTAACCATATTTTCCTATTTATTATATATAATATATAATATATTTTTACCATTATTATACCTTTACATTATATTAATGCTTAAAATAAATTATTAAACTTAAAGATTATATATAAACTTAATAATAAACCACTTATTATTAAAATTACCATAATTAAACTAATAAAGCTATATTTAATCCTTATTAATAATATTAAAATTATTTATATAAATTAAAATATAAGATGGTTATAAAAATATTAATAAATAATTATTATTAATTTTATATGGTTCTTTTTTATATTTTTTAATAAGGTTAAATTATAACTTAAAGTATTATAATATAAATATTACTTCTAATAATAAATTACTTATATTATACTTATACCTTAAAATAACTATTATTTTAATAATAATTATAACTTATTAAAATAATTATTATAATAAAAATGGTTATTTTAATAAAAATAATTATTATAAGTTAAATAATTATTATTAGTTAAATAATAATTACTAGTTAAATAATTATTACAAAGTAAATAATATATTTTTAACCTAAGAATTATTATAAGGATTATGATTTATTGCATAAAAAATCATTATTTATAACCACCCTTTGCCGCTACAGTATCCATAGGGGAACTAGAAACCCGCTAGAAACCCCCTCTAGCCCCATTAATGGCAGACTCCTCACAGAGCCCCATCCATCGATTTCACTGTCTTCGCCTTCAGTGGAGTGAAAGCTGCTGTGCTCCACCAAGAATTGCTTAGTAGTTTGGCCATGACCCCTGATGTTCCCGATGCGTCTAATCAGCGCCATCCATTCCTACACTGTTGACATTTCTATTGAAGTGATACATTCGGCTTATTGGGTCGGACAGCCTGCAAGTCGATCACGTACTCGTGGCACATCTTGAAAAGGCCTCAGACGGTGGTGTCGCATCGAACGCCTTGAAGAAAACCATATACTCCATTATTCGAACTTTATTTTACGAGGTATTCTACGAGGCTTCGAGGTGACGACTGCTGCTAACAGCGTTCTAAGCTTAGTCTACCTAGGTATATCAGCTCCAAATCCGGAACACGAGAGGAAATATTCGGAATTATAGAGGCACATATCCCTGCAAATACCTAATTGAGTTTGCCAACATTGAAACTCTAGAAGATACATACATGACTTTCCCCAAGTATACCTAATCCACTTACGTGGCTCCACAAGCCCAGCTGGCTGGATTCGCGCCGTTTTCTCAACCTTTACTTCAATGTTGATGAGCACGGCTGACATGCTATATGTAGTGAGACCAAATAGAACACTGCCCTCACTGTTGTTCTAGGCTTTTTCGGTTTGCATGGGCATATTTCAAGACCGTCCATCGCCTGATGCCGCCTGTCGCTAGCCTGTAGTAGGTTACAGCCGAAAAGGGGAACTAATGGTCCCTTTGTACATCTGCATGCCAAGAGTAAGCACACCACCTCGTTTGCGTAGAGGTAGAGAGCAACCGTGGGTAGAAAGTCATCGTGTGACACAAATTGTTATACTGTCGGGGATCTTTCTCTTACCGCACCTAAGGTATAGAAGAGAGAGTCTGTAAAACAGGAGTCATTCATTCTTAGTTCAATTAATATTCATCGGGTAACTCCCATCTCATTTCCCCTATTGAACAAATCTGGGCTGACCTAAGGCTCTAGAGCCTGTTCAAGGATTCCCCGCATCCTCGAGAGGAGACAACCTTGAAGCTTGGGCTTGACAGGGATCATTCGCTATTTTGTTTATCCTCTGAGATTTTCTTGAGGGGCTTTCAAGCGCCAACCCGAGAATAAGTTTCCTATAAAGACATGCCGGTAGTCGTTGAGAAGATAAGATAACGCCATCTTTTAAAACAAGACGAAAGTCTTCAAGATAAATCAAATGGTTGCATCCTCTGATCGATCTGCACTGTCATACCTTCCCCGTGCTCTGGAATACTCTGTCACTGTGTCACATCCGCATCCAGGTGACCCACCGTGCCGATAACGACCGAAGACAAAGTGGTCACTTTTAGCAACATAACTACTATCAGGTTTTGATAGCATATGAAGGCTGCTTACCTAATTAGAAACCTCTGGCTCTTGAGAAAACGATTCTGTCAAGATGTCGTCAACTCTTGTCAATTGCACTGTCACCAGTTCTTGTGGTAATTTAGACGAAGTCTGATGTCAGTATAAAACGCAAATACCGTCTACACGGAATGAGCGTCGCTCCATATAACCAGTTTGCTTGGCGAACCTGGTTTAACACGTTACATTAGAACCCACTTACCTTTCCGGCACCCTCAATTTTGCAGTGGGGCTGGATGCCCGTTTTCTTTAAAACGGAGCCGTTGAGGACCCGGATCATTTACTCGTACCACTCCGGATGCAACCCCGCGCCTTCTGCGCTCATACCCCTTCTCCCTCTATCATCGCACTTCTCCCATGACTAGGTAGTTATGACCCTGGCCTTGCCGCTGACGGCATGTTACCAAGGAGTAAATTAATATGACGAGCTAGCTAGTTTATCCTTCCGTATGGATTGTCGGGCCACATGAAGCACGCTGAGTCTCACTCTGCACGGTATTCTCTATCAGAGGTATTTCAGCCATTGCAAAGGTGGCGGCGATAAGAGGACGAGGGCTTGTGAAGCGGCCAACTCTTGATCATATTTCTAGAGTTCGTGTACCCAGGTAGCTATCACGACTCGAGACTTATAGGTATGCTGAATAGGTACTGACGTTGTGTTATGAAGAGAGACTATGAAAATGCGCAGGGCGCGAGGGCCAGACATAGGTCTGACGTATGGACCACATGTGTCACAGTGATATTCGGAGAATAGTTCTAAATCAAACACCGGCTTTTAAAAAGCCTCACCCGTTTGACTTCGGTCGCAGAATCGCCTTGGTGCCTGCGTACGGGTAGATCCAACTACGCCAGGTAAAAGTACTGTCTGGCGTTGGGTGCCTCGAGTTGCATATCCTATTTCGTGAGAAACAGGGCCACTGTCGTCTTGGTAACGGCTGATGCATAATACCTACCCGCGCTTGGTAATCTAGTTAGATATCTGGACCGTGAACGCATCTTGGAATGGAAACTCACCATGAAAAGCTTTCCGGCACCCCAGAGTGGTATACCTGATAGGCCAATGATCTCCGAAGGCCTTTGGCCGTCAGGTACCTAGAAACCGTGTAGCCGAGTCTTGGAAAGAGATTCTACAAGGTCGCTAGCATGAACAAAACGAAAGCCGTGAAACTCGTCAGGACGTG
This sequence comes from Hypoxylon sp. EC38, assembly GCA_002120335.1. Lineage (NCBI taxonomy): Eukaryota > Fungi > Ascomycota > Sordariomycetes > Xylariales > Hypoxylaceae > Hypoxylon > Hypoxylon sp. EC38. The sequence continues at coordinate 154,251 of KZ111254.1, read as the reverse complement.
CGTGGTTATTTGGGTCGAGGTTCATGCTGGCGAGAGGAGCGCAAACCCATTGCCCAGGTTGGACTGTTGTACCATCTGCGAAGCTGAATGGCTTCAGCGCCTTTCTCCGAATGCTCACTACGTCTCCATTTCATTAGTAACATGTTCTTTATGCCACAGTCAGAGTCTCCAGGGAAGTCGGACGAACTGCATTCAAACAGGTTTCAGTCAGGCTGATTCCTTGGGAAGAGTTTGCCGCCAGACCTATCAAGAGCTTGCCACCCCGGATTTCCAATCTCATCTCGCAGCGGTTGTGCGTACTCTGCATGGTTACACACGTCCAGGATTGCGAAGCACGCAGTCTGCCAATTCGAGCGGGAAGCATCCGAAGGGGAAAAAAACCTACCACTGACGTTATGTGGACGGATCCATACTATAGAGCAATGAGTTCGTTGCACAACCCGTTACACTGGATATATACCATTCCCTTTGACACAGCCACAGCTCTTACCACACCTGCTGCCACAATCCTCATCGCACCAATCAGGTCTCAAATTTCCAATTTTCATATAACCCCTTAGCAAGGGAGAGCGACATAATAACCCTCGTAAAACTCGGCTGAACAGCAGCGCTCTTGCTCTCCTCGATCTCCTCTCCCTTTCACAACCTAGCAAACGCATCCGCTACGCCATTGACTCCTCCTTACGATTCATCATGTTCGAGCACTTTCGATTCCCATTTGCCTGCGCTCTTTACAGCCGCCGCTCAGTGCTGGGGAACCATTTGGCCTATCCTTAGCGGTAGCACTCGCAGCGTTATGCTGCATTACGGATTGGATAACCGTGTTGCTGATGTACCCGAGACTTGGGTTGTTTGGCACGTCGGTAACGCGCGCACTGCCTGCCTTGGTATTCTCATGTTTATATTCTATTTCCAGCGCCGCTATGATGTACTAGATATCTTTTTAATCGTTAGCGGCGGTTACCTGGGGCTGACCGACTGTTACCTCCTGTGGAATGAAGGGCTTGGGTCTATGGGGGTTTTTCGCCTGCTGAGCTCTTCGGTATTTGCTATCCTGGGAGCTGCCGGATTCACACAGGGTGTAAGGTCCTAGGCGATCAACAAGGGGCCTCCCCTTGCTTGGCGGAGGGAGACCACCCTGCTCCCAACACGGGTTTCTACTGTTAAATTACATAATTGGACTGGGTGGGAGTGGAAATATCTGTGATAGAGAGGAAGAAACCCGAGGGCGGGTTTTTGTTCCCTCCCTTCCATACTGCCCACCAATGGTTGGCTTCACGTAAATTGTACATAAGCCACAGATCAAAGAAGATCAAAGGGCAGCCGCAGGGAAATTCCTCCGCACTACTTCGAATGATTTGAGCCAACTCTCAGCTTCCCCTTTTGCAAGCATAATGTATAGTGGACGCAGGGAGGATGTACAACGATATTCAATTACTACTTGTATATTATTAATATTCCGAAGGCGTGATGTGCGAATCTCTAACACTGGCTTATCCCGAGTCTCCTCACGTTTTACTCAATGTGGTAGGCTCTCGTCTGCTTCAAAATACGGTTCGCCTTTGAACTTTTATCTTTCTTTGAATTCCCCAAACAACTGTCTCTTACCAGGCCTAGCTACAATAGTCACCGCCATGCAAACGGCACCAGCCACTCAGACATATACGGTAAATCCTCGCGTCGACCTAGAAAATATCCCCGGCGGACGGTATGGAGGAGCGCACAGCACTGAAACCGACAAATCGGGGGGAGAGGAAGAGTTCAAGGCCTCGTGGCGCCTTTGGGTCATTATCATTGTTATCATGGTTCTGTCCTTGACCTCAGGTCTCGATTCAACAACCATCACCACCTCCTTGCTGACCATCGCCCGCGATATTGGCGGCGCTAGACAATACGTCTGGGTAGCGCAATCCTACCTTTTCGCCACGACGGTACCTTTACCTTTTTATGGCCAGATCACCAACATCTTTGGCCGACGCAACCCTTTATTCGTGGCTATCGCACTGTTTGCCCTCGGAAGTGGTATCGGGGGCGGCGCGAGGAACGTGGCCATGCTGATCGTCGGCCGTGTCATACAGGGATTCGGGACTGGTGGCATCGCTGTCCTTCCGGAGATTATTATCTGTGACCTGATCCCTCCTCGCTCCCGCGGGCCGTGGCTCAGCGTCACCATGTCGGGGGCCGCCATTGGAACTACGCTCGGCCCCATTATCGGCGGAACGCTTGCTGAGAAGAACTGGCGCTGGATCTTCTGGCTCAACCTCCCCATCTCAGCAGTGAGTTTCATCGTGATATTCTTCAACTTAAACGTACATTATACGCGAAGTCCGACCTGGAAGAGTGCGCTTGCCCGTGTCGACTTCTTGGGAACAGTCATCTTTGTCCCCTCCTTGGTTTCGCTCTACTTCGGCCTCATCATGGGCGGCACTGCGGGCTATCCTTGGTCGTCGTGGCGTATAATAATGCCCATCGTTCTGGGTGTCGCTGGCTGGATTGTCTTTCATTTTCACCAAGCTTCTCGATTCTGTCATGAGCCTAGTATGCCGCCGAATCTGTTCAAATCCCGCACATCGGTTATAAGTTTCCTCCTCATCTTCCTAGCATCTACTACCCTTCAGGCCGTCAACTACTTCCTACCCGTCTATTTTCAGGGCGTCAAGGGTACCTCAGCCCTTCAATCTGGCGTGAATTACCTACCATTCGCACTCGCCATTATCCCTTTTGGTATCATATCTGGGGCCATCCTTTCCAAAACCGGCAAATACAAGATTTTGCACTGGGCTGGCTTTTCCCTGAGTGCCATTGGCCTTGGGTTATTTACCACGTTCCGCGCCGACTCCACCGCGGGGGCTTGGATTGGATATCAGGTGCTTGTGTCCGGGGGTTCTGGCTTCATCTTCACAGCAACGCTGCCCTCTACCCTTGCAGCTTTGCCGGAGTCGTACGTGGCGACTGCGACAGGCAATTACGCATTCGTGAGATCCATGGGCTTTGTCTGGGGCGTCACCATGTCTTCCATTGTGTTCAACGGCCAGGTCAACTATAATTTGGGCATTATCGATAATCTCGACCTACGAAGACTGCTTGCTGACGGTGCCGCATATTCATTCGCCGCCGGTAGCGGCGATGCCGACTCCGGCGTTAGAAGTCTGCCTGAGCCAGGAAGAAGTCAGGTAATCGAGGTTTACGAGAGGTCCCTGACTATCGTGTAGCTGGTATTCCTTAGTATCTCGTGCTTGGGTTTTCTTGCTACCTTTATTGAAAAACACATTAAGCTACGTGAAAGCAGCGAGACAGAGTTCGGTCTCAAAAAGAGCACTAATACACCTAATCCTGTAAAGGCTAAAGATGGTATCCTATCAACGGCCAAGACGGAAAAGGCTGTTTCCTGAGCAAGAGAAGGATAGACCAGGACATGATTCAGCATCGAATACCCAACGGAGTAGTGTATCATAGGGCTGGCAGTCAACCCACTCCGCCCACAAGGTCCCTTAGTGGAGTGGAATAAAGTGATACGCTGGGGCTAATAGTGAAAATATGTGAGCACATGTTAAATTAAGATATTTAGGAGGATATTAAGGGGCTAGGAAAGAGGTTAGGGATTCGAATAGGGCTAAGTGGTTAATGCGAAGGGTATCACGTGACATCACGTCATACCTTTAGCAAATGCAAAGGATCTTGATCATCCACCAGCAAGAGCTCCAAGTTAAGTAGCTTATATAATTTCTAAGGGCTTGTGGAGTGGAATTGCAGTGCAGTGGAGTGTGTTTAGAGTGGGCGGACACTGGTTAAATAGAGTAGGTTGACTGCAAGCTCTGGAATACCCTGAGTCTAGCTAGATGTCGTTATGATACAGATTTAATAATGGAGGCAATTTCCAAGACCGTTTCCATACAAACGCGGCTTGGTGTCTAAGATTGACTCGGGATGGATTTTTGAACGGGCACCTAACAGTACGCTCGGGGCGTGAGACTAGGGCAAAGAATAGCGAAGAACCTACATTGTCTTGTCTAGAAATCATCCACAACCATTTGTCGTTGAGGGAGTGGACACCTTGATGGCCAATTGTCACCTGATACAGATTCCACCTTCGGGGCTAAACTGGCACGTCCAGCACGTCTAGAAAACGTGATGAGGAGATGTCTTAGAAGGTGATCACAAGAGGATACGGCTGTGTAGTTGCTACCAATCCTGTATTAAAAAGCTTGTTACTCTGCCGTCCTTATTCCCTAACAGTCGCTCCTTGCTTCCTTCCTCCCTTCCTACATGGATAGCTCTCGTAGCGTCGGTTGGGATCCCGAACGGGGCCGACGCCTACGTCCGGCTCGCCCGGGTGGTCTTTGAATCGAGACCACAGAGTTCCTGAATCGTACTGCTGGTGAAATAACGAATTAGCTGACCAACATACCCAATGGTAGTCTAAATTACCATTGTGACATGTACTCATGACAGGAAGTTCCTAGTTATAAGCATTATATCCCTCTCAATCCCTCTTCATGTAGCCGACTGCTTCTTCTGTGGACACAACCCAAGCTGAGACGGGGAAAACAACATCGAGAAGATCCTGATTCACTTGTGCGTTGGGATCCCAGACCGCATCCTCGACCACCGCGACGATGAAGTCTTCGTCAGTCCCCTGCAGGGCTGTACCCAGGACAACGCCACTAGTTCCAATGCCACCGAGGATAAGAGACTTGACGGCCAGATATTCTCGTAAAAATGGCAAAAGGTCTTTGTTGATAAAGGCGGACCTGGGTCCAGGAAGTCTGTGAGACACGCTCTCCAGTCGGCCTGTGATGTTTCCAGGCGGGGCAAACTCGGCGTACTCCTCAGCCAGTTCAGGATCGGCCTCGAGTGCGGGCTTGTTGACTGTGAACCACTGCTCGTATATCTTGCTCATAGGCGGGGGGTCGATGCTGGTATCTATGAGGCAGTGTATGATGGGCACTCTGTTCTTGCGCGCCGTCGCGAGAAGTAGGTTGACAGAGTCAATGAGTGTATGCCTCTCTGGGTCTGCCATCATATTGGCAAGCATGTTTAGGTAGTCCATGACCAGCAGCGCCGTTTGGGAAGGCCCGTAATAAGCTGGCTGGTTCGGCCTGACCGTCTCGTTCCTTGGTATCTTTTGCGTTGGGAGGGGTGGTGACAGAGACAGACTTAGGGTGTTACGGGAAAGGAATGGCAGTGTAGCCCCAACTACTGACGCGCCTAAGTAAGCGGAGAGGGCGCCGAGGATAATATGTAGGCTGCGCATGGCGAAATTGCGGAACGGGTCTTATGAGTGGATGGCGGGATTGGGAGGGGGTGTGGTAGTAATATCGTAGGACAAGGTGAATCTGGAGTTTATTTTGGTAATTCCTATGAGGTCTCTACGACCTGGAACGGGAGATTTATTGGTAGATACTGCATGCCCAGGTGATTATTGAGTCCCTAGGCCCGTCACACACACCTTCGCTCGGGAGGGAGGGAGTAGAACAAAGCAGCCGTATTTTATTTCGTTATAAACCCGTTTCTTTTGTTTGCATCCGTTTTATACCTAAGCTTAGCACCACACGACCTTTCGTCTATCGTGTCATATCGCAATATAAGAAAATGAGCATCTCGTCAATAGTACGTGAAATCATTTTAGAATGTCTCTGAAGCATTTCATGGGCCCGAACCATCCAGAAATTCCGTCGTAACAACCTTATAGTAATGACGAATTGTATTCGACAAGTGATCGAAGCTTGATTTAAAGCTATGTTTCTTCAAGGGAAATATTTTCAAAAATATTAAGTCACCATGTATACCATGCCTATTACGTATATAAACTCACGTCTTTGAAGCTAATATAACTACTCCTTTTCTGGAAATATAGCAAGATTTCTCTATATTAAGTACCATTCAGGTTCTCGTGCACCTAGGGAATAATATCTCGCAAATAAAATTATCGAGGGGCATAAAAAGGTCAAGTGTCAATTCTTAATAAGTCGATGAGCCATAAGTAAAGTGACTTTTCATGTCATGTTTCTCTCTCAGGGATACGCAACATTTATTATGAACTCTTAGAGACTGGATCAATAAAGCCCATATTCCCCGAAACATTTAGACAGGAGCTGTACCCTCCACTTTATGCTGTCATTTGACGTCAACCTTTCAGTTCGATGACACATAAAAGCTGTTATTACTAACTCAACAGAGATATGTTCCGTAGATATTTTGACTCATTGAATAGCTAGACCCATTGGGGGACTACAGTCTGAGACGGCGTGCCTACCTAAGGTAAGGGGCCCGAGAAGAATTACCTTCTCTAACGCGCCTTAGCGACTGGTTTATCAACAATACCGTGTAAACCCAATCAAATTGGACCAATACCTCAAGAAGATGCTGAATACTGGCCTTTGTCATTTGATTATATATGGATCTCTGGTAGCTCAGTGATAATCAAAGTTGCTTGTCAGTTAAGGAGGTAGTTAGACTTCAACAACCTTCGAGGTGTTATTTTCTCTAGTTTCTTTCCTTTTTTTCCTTTTTTTTTTTAAAAAAAAAGAAAGAATATTAATCCGTCTACTAGGCCCAGCACATCCTATATTTGAGTCCCTGGATGTCTTCTGCGCCCCCCTACTTTCGATTATTGGGGTATTTGATTTGCGGCTCTGAAAGGTCCCTGCTAGTAAGGAAGGTCTTAATAATTGCGAGAGACCAGGCCGTGTCTGGGGTGTGGTAAAGAGGTGTGAAAACCTCATCAAGTGTGACTCGAATGTGTGCACTCCAAGTTTTACGTTGCGCCTCCCAACCACTCGGCCATTCAATCTACCATTCACCCACGGGACATGCTTACCTCTCTGCAATTTGGAATAATAACCCTTGGCGGGGTGCATGGTTACTGTTGTTGTTTTTGCCCGGGCTGTCCTAGGCAACGGGAATCATGGCTGTGGTTGGTGCACTGGGCAGATTTCCCAGGCATCAAGCTATAGGTTTCATTTGGTGTGAGGCGCGTTCCTACTGTTGAACTTTTACTCAACCCCTTTCCCCTATTCATCTCCATATAAATAATAAGTGATTTCCTCAGTATTTCTTACTATATCTCCTCATGACATTCAACTCCCCCTAGCAAGCTTTTCAATGACCAATTCCATTCATTTGGTCTTTAACAATTCACACTCTACCGAGATAGTATGTGCTGCTGTTGATCATAAAAATGTGACCCTTTAGTATTCTATAGTGATGGTATGGCAGGGCAAGCATACCAATCTAATTTTGTACTCACTATCGCGTATTTTATGACCTGAATCAGCAGTACCTAGGCAAGCTCATAGAATGTCACAAGGGAAAACCGTATTAGGGGCTAGGAGCTCTACAATGTAAGATAATAGATTACAATACAATGCCAATCACGTAGCCATCGTTCAAGCGCAATTCATTGTACCATATAGGAATAGATGTCTTATGAAGCTAAGATAGTACCAGAGACACGCTTAAATACCTAAAGTAACAGGTTATTCACTGAGCCCCTTAAAGCTAATTTATCTATGTTAGTAATTATCACGGGGAGGATAAATCAGCATATTGTATAAATACCTGTGAGTCTGCTTGAAAACGTAATCATCTCCCCACCTCCAGGACCCATTTACGGCTAATTCCCATTCATAATATATGTCATGTTTCACCTTGGACAAAGAAACATCATATATATACCATAGACTTAGCCAGATAGTTTCCAGCTCCACGCGGAACAACATGTTCTATTCTTCATCCATGGTGCGCCATGTGACATCTACGCCGTCTCTATCCGTAGATATATCATCGTTAATCTCCCCGGCCCTTATATGTTCATAAACTCACTCCCAAGGAAGATTGCTGGCTAGGTCATCCGCCAGCTATAATAAGTTTGATAATCTCTCCCCAACAAGCTTAGTAAACTGTACCGCGATCTAGGGGCATAGGATTCTCATCATGGCACAATGACCGCCCAAGTCTAGTATGTTGTAGCACTTAAAACACCGACGTTTGCGTTAAAGGGCTGTTTCCTCTCCCATACGGTTTACGAGGGCTCTTATGTCGACCTGGGATTCCTATCAAATTTCCCTTAAGAGGGTAATTTCGCATGGTCTTATATATTTGATGCCATGAAGAGTTGGCATATATTAGTAAGAATTATAGAATATGTTGAAAAGAGGGTATTAAAGGGTTTTCAAATCATTATGAATCAACGGCATGCAGTTTTTAGGGACACAGCTAAGATATATCAAGTAATGAAGGCTACGCTAAGCTACTCATTCGTCCCACCCAGGGGTAATAAGAGTCTTTTGTTCGATAACATCCATGTCCGCGATGCTTTGGATGGCTTGCCAACATTACCTCGTCCTAGTGACTCATTTCTCAATGAAAGCTCCTCTAGAGGTTCCCAGAACGATCACATGGTTATATGAGACGAAGGGCGGTGAATAGGCCTGTTAAGCTAGACCGTCTCTTTCGTTTGCCTATTTCCTAAAGGCGCTTCTTCTTGAAGCCTAAATTTTTCATGTTGGGCAGCCCTTAGGCATGCCCGTAAGACTCACCAATTCCCAGAGAGCCCAAAGGCAGAACTGGCATGCTACCTACTAGCATCTTTCATAGTCTACGTAGTCAGACACCCTCGACGTAAAAGTGGTCCTGGAGCGAGCCTGGAGGATGAACTGACGTAGGTCCACGGTGGCATGATATTGAAATAGCTGATCGATAAACCAAAAGGACATGGAAGCGGTGTGCGCTCGTCATCATCCATTCCAGGGTCCCTTTCAAACTTTCGAGCGATCGGAGTAGGTAGATTAATGTCTAATCATTAACCGCCATGAATTTCCGTCACCTGAGACTCCCTCGAAAAAGTTGGCGACTGGTGTCTCCCGTGAGGCCTCCCGACATCTTCGCCGCCGACCCGGCCAGGCCAGTGGGCCGTTGACACGACAGAGAGGCCAGACCGAAAAGCCGAATACGTCAAGAAGAGGCAAAATGGGGTTCACCAAGCTGTTCAAGCCGTTGAAATGGCAAATACGTAGAGTTTGCATTGTGGGCCTTTCGTGTTCTCGAGGGATGTTAATCTGCTGAACCCTGGCCGCAGTCTGCGGCCATAAGTGCGGATTCGGATGTTCCGCATTCTTGAAATTCACCTTTCCAATGAGGTCATCGCTTCGCTTATATTCAGATGCTTGTTTTTACTTGCTGTAGCTCGGATCTGTTAATCGCGGTGGAGACCATAGCCGAGAAATCTGAGGTCGTTAGGTCGTGGAAATGTCGAGTCGGTGTAACATCCGCGGTAGATGTGGCTAATAAGTAACGTACCTAATGATGAGTTGGCAGTGAAATTTTTAAGTAGCAGGCTACACAGCCACAATTTCCCCAGGGTTCAGGCTGGATAGCGGGGAGCCAACCTTGGTTATCGAGGTAATAAGTACAATACATCGGCTTATGATCGACAAGACCCCGCATAGAATTTTTGCACTTTTCTTCTTTCAGCTTCTCATGGATTTTAGGTAAAGGGAACTTCAATCAGGTTCGCCTCAAAGTATCGCGTGCCGTACGTTGTGTTTCGGGTACTGCGAGATTGGGCTGGGAATATCCCATTTGGGTATCCCGCTATCTGCATTCGGTAGGAGGTATAAGTGTGTATGTACGGTACGGTAGTTCAGGGACTCTCACAGGCTGGTAACTCACTGTGTACATAGCTCTAGTCACATGTGGAGCCGTTGATGTGAGCATGAAAGTATCTCTACGTACAAGAAACCTGCAAGGGTGCATGTTGGTTATTCAATGTCGAGCTTGCGCCACAGTTACAATTGATTTCGTGTTCGCATGTAGGTACTAGGGAACATCGCACATGTCAAGGAGGGAGACAAGCCACAATTGGTACAACCTTACAACTCCACGTTTCCTTGCTCTATTTTGAGATTCTAGACAACCAACTGCCGGCAAAAGACGAGGTCACCTTGTAACTATCAAGGACTCAGGAGTAAGCCGCCGGTAAAGAGCGGCGTTAAATCGTACGCGTTGCGCTGAGTCCGATGACGAAGGTTGAGTCGGCCCTTAATAGATGTACTCAACGAAGTGTCTTCATGCGGCGGGATTTACTGGCCATTGTTTCTCTGATTAACAGGCAATTATTTCGTCTAAAGCGCGTGAGGTTGTCCCATACTATAAGAGCGCTCCGTATTGCGCGTCCCTGCAGCAGAATTGATATATCAAGGTGCCACTTAAGGCCGAGTTGATAGTTAGAAGTGATGATGCCCAGACACGCCGGTCACGCGAAGTCATTTACGGACCAGAGAGTTAAGCCTCCTGGCGGCTGCTCTTACATCTAAGTCCCGTGGTCTCCACCGATACATGATGATAATGACTTTACAGTAAATGCATGTGCGTACTTCTAGACCCACGTAATTATGTACCTACTACCGTATGCTTTCGAATCCTCTAATGCAAGATGGGATTGACGGTGCAGGATTGGGTTGCCTCATTTGTAGCCATTTTTTGAACGATGAAGAAGTTCAAGCGGTGGAGATAATTTGGCCATGGCCATAATGTACGACCGACAGACTTCATTCTTATTGTATTAAACGTCATGGCGATTCCATGGATAAGCGCGCATACACTAGAGATAGAAGCGACGTGGCTTGTTACTATCAAAAGTGATAGAAGTGAGGCGGCAAAGTACGGAACTGCGGATCACGGAGAGGCCGTTTCTAGCCTGCCGTTGTGCAGGGCAAGGTTGGTTGTACGTACCGGTACTCGGGATCAAGATACGCACGGACCAGTACCAGGGATTCCTAACGCGCAGTAGCGTTTTAGGGTACTAACAGTCAAGTGACTTCCACAACCATTAGCCTGTTCTGCCTATGTCCTGTTTTCGATCGTCTCCCCAGGATTTGTGTCCCCATGCTTTCTCCCAATCATCAACTTCAGTTGGCTATTTTTGCATTTTTGGCCAATTGAATCATTTCTGTTAGACCTTAATTGACCGAGGGCAGGTGGTCAATATCTCCCAATGATTTTCACATGGTGGCGTTGATCCCGACTCCTCTTCGATGTGAGCGCGTTGAGTCTCGACCGCATGACCAAATTCTTTGCAGAAGAAGCTTAGATTCGGCATTACTTGAATATGCAACACGAATCGAATAATGGCGCTCCTGAACGACAATCCACCTGAAGGACCAGCGTTGTCCAACGGCTGGCTATCTTTTGACGCGTCCTTCGACGTGACGGAAGCCCTTAATCCGCCAAAGATCGGCCTAGCAGGGTTTACAAGAGACGATGTGGTACTTTATCAAGTGACTCACGATAGATGAAAAGACAACCTAAGAAACGTTCGGATTGTCGAATGGGTCGATCTGGACCGCGAGGCGCAACCCAAGCAACACAAGTCCGATATTCCAACACGGGAACTAAGTCTAGTGTTCGTCGGTGCCGTAACGGGCCATGTCTCTCTTCCATATGGGGAAATTGGCAGATAGAAGATCTGGAGAAGTCCCCTTTTAAATGAACCCCAGGAGCCTCTTTTGATAAAAATATTGGTCGAGTAGAGTTTCTTAAATTCTTATTCGCTTGATCTTACTTATTTTTCTGTTTCACTCACGTCTAGACTCGATGGTCCCCCGGGAAACTCGTCTTGATGATTCCCTGATTCTTTTGATTTTACAGCCAATGGAAATTCAACCTCGATTAAAATATCTCCACCTTAATACTTTTCCGGCTTATGATAACCAGCCAATCAAGACTCATAACAGCCATTTTCCGTCGACACACCTCTATTCACCTTCTGCCACTAGCATGGATTGCAACCTTGACATATGCCATCGACTGGTTCTCATTCAATCTCGATTTCGCTCTAGCTCTCGTCAGACGGACTCACTCTCTTGCCTTCGTCTTCATCCGGTAAAACACGCGCGCAATGTGGACACCATCTTATGATGCCTCATATCTCTGTCCCCATCGACTAGCCTCTTGACGCTGTAAGCGCCTCTGTGAGAGTGGAAGATGAATGTCCTCCCTTGCATTTATCGAGATGATGGACACTGCACCCCAGACATGGAACGCAGCGCGAGGCGAGTATCGTTTCTGCATCTCGCTCGAAGGGGAAACCTTTGGCCAAGCGCTGATGCTTTTCTTCGAGGCATACGTATAGACTACTGGCAGGTTTCAGATTCTTCGCTGAGGTAACGAGGCGTCAAATTATCCCATTCCTACTCATATGCAAGTCATCAGGAGCCCCCTAGCATATAGCAACATTGCATTGCAGCTACCGGATACTGGGGGTTGTACTGGCCGATGACAAGGGTGCAGATATTATCAAAGGGATATCATCGGACGATCGACATCAGACAATGTTTACCAGTTACTCCTCAACTTTATCAATCAGTTTCAGCTGCCTTCCAATGGATAAGGAGCAGTATGTCGCATTGATGCGGTAATCTCCAAAGAGGATCGAGAGCTTCAGACAATCTCCCAGCAGCGAATTGGACTCTCTTTATATCGGACTGATTTTAGACCAACCCGGTTATCACATGGGTTTCTCAGGCCATCCATTTCTATACCTAGTAGCTTGCATAAGTACAACAAGCAGCCTTCTTCGGTCATTACGGGCTGGTGCTTCTTTGCATACAGCCGTAGCCTGCATGAAAGAAGGTGAGTACTAGCTGGCTCTATACATAGTTCATTGGGGAGTCCTACGATATTTAAGGCGAGAGAGCTAGCAAATATGGTAGTTCCTTTTTTGGCAACGTGCTTCTACTATAGTATTTAGAGCTAGAGTGGAGATATCACATTTCGGAGTTGAGGAGTGAGTTATGAATGGTACAATGCGACGTTAATATGTGAATATCACACCTGAAAAGAATCACCGAGCAATGGGATTAATACTTCTGGAAGACCAATATGGAACCAGTTCCATTGCAAATGGATCGATGAGTAAATGGCGATATCGGTACCTCGTCTCAGGATTTACACAACCTAATCCAGTATACTGCATGCTAAATGTTGGTTGTTTTAGTTCCCGTCTTATTATGGGCAATGTCAAAGTGGAAGAATCATTAATAGAAAAAGCACCATCATTGTCACAAACTTAGGTAGATTGGTATCAGGAGATGCCGATGGTTGCGTAGTGTACACCTATGCAAAATGAATAGGGGGGAAACAATGGGATGTTTCCTGATCGAGAATCAAGTACCGGATAAAAAATATGCTACATGGGTACCTGAACTGCGGGTACGAGTGGGCATTTTGTTCAAGGGCCCCATGTACCGGTACAGGCGACTGGTGGCCCTGCACTGGCCACACTGCAGCATTTTCAGCTCTCGTTGTTCGGTGCAAGTTCTCCCATTTGCCTACACTTCTTTGGGCATATGCAAGTCGCAACACAGCCCACTTCTCAAGCGCAGTGCGACCAAGCAGCCCAAGCATCCAAGTACCTAAGCACCTAAGCACCCAAGCACCCAAGGCTCCTCTTTGCCGCGCATGACTAGGGTATGTCGGCCGTGGTATCGGTGGATTTTTTTCTGATGCCTGTCTTCCTAGGCCCTGCGTGCCTCGCCTGCGGATGCTACTGTATGTGTGGTTGCTGGTGGTGGTGTTCCTAATGCAAGACAGTGGGCCACCATGGGAAACCAGACCTGCTCGACTGCCCGTCCCATTACCAGCTAGGCATGCTCCGAGGGATTAGAGGCTTTTTCTCACGGTTGGAGACTCCTCAACGATGGCTATCGTACGTACAAGGGGGGAGGGCACCGAGAGGATTGCTATAACACACCCCCACCACCCGCAACACGAGTTCTCACCCTCCTCTTTCTTCTTCACGAGATACTCGTCCATCGTTCTCTTCTTCTTATTTGCGGTCGTAGGCGTGCACGCTAATTCCCAGTCCTGGGGACGCCTAGTTCCGAGTACCGTCTTTTTTATTACTATTCACCTTTCCCATCTGACTGACCCCCTCTCTTTCACAAGCTCTCTCCACCGGCTTTTTGGAAATATATTCCTTGTCACTTTTTTCCCTCTATCCTCCTCGAGACCCTAACCTTTATACCATGCCCCCACAACTGTTACCGGCTTCGGCCGCTGCTTTTGCACCCCGAGCTTCATCGGTCAACGTTGTCTTGGGTTCCAAGGTCGAGCCGTGGTTGACGCAAACACTCAAGCGCATCAACAGAGTCAAGAGGCCGCTTAACAGCATACCGCAACACCAAAGATGTCTAACCGAGACCTTGTCGTCGCCGAACGCTATCTGGACGCTGGCTTCGTTGATGTTGCCGAAGGCACCCGAGTCTGAGTTGCGCAAGGATTCTAATCCGTTGATAGAGGCTATTTTCAACTACCAGATCATCCATGTCGAGGCCTACATCGTTCACGTCGATATGGTATTGCGGAATGAAGTTGCTTACAAGCTGACGCCCGGCTCGATCGAATCGCTCATCGAGTATCACAAGGAAATCTACTGCGTCAATGCCAAGGCTGACACTTACGACTGGCCTGAGAAGGAACAGCACGCCAAGAAGTTACACGAAGACTTCGTGCAGGCGATCAACAAGTTCGTCTTTAGAACTCATGTTTCTGCGCTCGAGGGATTAGAAGAGGAGGGAGCTGGGGAGTTGCTCTGTGGGAAGAGCGAGGAAGTCAAGAACAATATTATGGGATTGTTGAATAAGCCGCTACTACCGCCGCCGCCGAAAATCGTCGACGTTGTTCGCCAACCGCCATTATTACCTAGTTCGCCAGTAGGCGCGAACATTTGGTCGCAGTCTACACCATCGCCCGCGATGCCCGCGCCGGTTGAACCATGGCGTGTGCTACCGTCCAGTCCTAGTGTCACATCTTCGGTAGAGTCGACCACACCGATATGGACTAACATGGCGTTACATGAGATCCAAGTACCTTCGCCGACCGTACCGTACAGCCAGCCATTCTCTACAGCCGGAATGTTCTACAGTTCACCAATGGTCACATCCCCGATTCCGGCGCTGCCGCTTCCTAGTATGCTGGCGTCTCAATGTGGTGTAGGTGTTGGGTACGGCGGTTTCGGTTGGGATCGATATCAAGAGTACACGACAACCATATGACAACCACCGTCTACCACGGGGGATCACCACCCAGTGGTAACGACCTCGTAAAACGATTTCGGTTCATGTTTACCTCAACCCAACAAGGAAACCGCGCGGCATAGATCTCATCGCATCCCAAGGCATCTCGGCGTTTTGCATCAATCAGGAGCGAACTCTCTCGACCGTTTGGCATATATAATAATCTCGGTGTTTCTTATTTTTGTCTATGTTTAGCAAGCGAGCGTCTGGTTTTTTCTTTTATTTATTCTGGGAAATATATTCCGCCATCATCACAACCGTTGGCTCGGTCATAAGCTATATTTCTTTCACCTCATGGCAGGGACTGGGTGGGTTTTCTGATTGCATTTACAAGTAGGGCAGTGCCTCGAGATATATGAGGCCGGATTTTCCTTGATACGTTAAAATAAGAGGTACACGCAGCAATGCACCCCGATCATCGCCCGGCAAAGACCAGGACAGGACAAGTGGATTTTTGGAATACCACAATTTTTCTTTTCCTATCGTTATACGGCATAAAGCGGCTCTCTTAGAAAAAAGATGACCCCCTCACCGACCAACCGCGATAGAAAGGACGATTAAATTCGATCCTTCAATCCCGCGCACTCGCTTCAAGGAATTTTACCTTTATTATTATTTTTTTCTCTTCCCAGGCCCCGGTTTCATGAGTTACGATTGTATGAACGACCTAATGACGAATACCCCCCAACGAGCTTAATGACGACTTCACACGACGAAAAGGATTATATTCAACTTGATGTTGAACCTTCTCGAAATAGGAAATCCCATCAAGCGACGACGGAATATTCGAAAGGAAGAATGCAAGGGACTGGGTCCCACAGTTGCATTTTTACGCGGTCGATTCTACACGCTTCGCATCGAAACCGAAATGAAAGCAGACTATCTGAGATGCTGCTATCAGAGGCAGACACTGGTTGTCAACACGCCAAGGCATTTTGCGCAGTCCGCGATTCGAGCCGTGGCAAGATCGGCGACAATCCGGAAGCGCAAAGCTGGGACTTGAAAAAAAAAGAAAAAGCGAGAGGGGGAAAAGATCTCACGATCACAAAAAAAGAAGCTGGGCATAATTTGGAAATCTCTGCTGGGCAGGGAAAATGCGGAGCCCTTTACTCGCCGTCTTGCACACGTCATTCCTAGACCCATCAGCACGATACCCCGGCACGAGACCTCTCTCCCAGAGGCTTGACTAAGCGCCGCGCCGAGTTAGATGCGAGATGCGACCGCTCTACCTACTCAGGGTAAGGCGTATTGCTTGCGGTCTGCTAAGTACATATGCAGAAGGCCGCAGCAGCCGATGAAGGGAGGTGGGCCGTGCTCTCATGGGGTAAGAGGGCTAGGAATGATGTGCGGCAAATCGTAGCATCATCTCACTACTTCCGGATCCTACCGGTGTGAACAATGGATTCCTCCGGGCAGAGAGAAGGTAAGCCACCCAGGGATACACTGCTGCGCATGTATCAACCAGGTGGCATGAGATGCTGGATTATGGTGTAATGTCGGCGGCTGCCCTGGAGGCGTTATTACTAAATGCCGCTGACGTCGTCAGAAAAGCTCCCCCCTGCATTGTTTAGTTTGAAAGTCACTTATAGTAGCTAGTTAATTGAACAACATCAAGTTCAAAAAGCAACATGTGTCATATGTCTTCTTGCAAAGTGATTGTCCGTGCCGTTAGGTTCCAACGCGTGGGACCCGCATGAGTAAGAGAAGGGAACGTAACAGTTTGCAACATGCGGCTGTGATTTGATTCGGCCGTTGGGAAGTTTGGGACTTTCCTTTCCGGTCACCAGTCCCCGTTGTGGCACAGGGCCCAAGTAGTAAGCCCTTTTCTGATATGCAACATGCGCGTCAGCAATAGCAGCAGCAAGGCGAAGAAGAAAAAAGCACAATAAGATTGAGTTCTTTTTGCTACGGTACACGGCATATCACGCGCGGGCGCAGTTGCACAGTAGACAGGGACACGGGAAAGAAAGGGATGGGAGTACATCTTTGGAATACTTGGAGTTGCGATTCCGTGGATCTCGAGTAACACGGAATAGGTACTCAGGGACAAGGCCCGATATAACAGCAGATCAACTCTCACGTAATAGTGTTAGTTGTATTGATATTGTCAAAAAGAAATCCGAACCCACCCTTCGGTCAACAATTCTACACACCTCTACTACCTAACCTAGTTGCCTAGGTCTTGATTTATTATAGCAATATATTTAGGCATCTTAGAGTAGGTAGTAGCTGTAGGTAGTAGCTGTAGGTATATTCTCGGTAGGTACGTTAATACGGGCTACGATGCTACGAGAGAACCATGTCGCGTATAACCCTACTTCTGCCGCGGGTCCCGAAACAGTGCGGATCTTGTCATCAACCATGTACGGAATAGGTAGGTACTCGATGCAGTTAGGTGCCCTTTTTTTGATCGTTAGGTAGGGTAATGTGGGGGATCGCCGGGATCCTCCCCAGCCTCCATACCTGCCTAGGTAGGTAGCTTCTAGGCAGCGTGGCCCTCACGTTTCTTCCGTGGTACTTGACATGTGCTTTTACTGCGCCACGTCCGAGAAACCTCGGGGGGATGCTTCAGCCATAATCAACTGTTGGGCTTGGGGTAAAACACATGCTAAACATGATTTCGACTAAGAGAAAAATACGACTTCAATATATGCCATGCCTACACGCAAGACTGTGGCTTGGACCGCGACCAACACGATGACCTGTGCATCATGCATATAGAATGTCGAGTCCCGCCGCTGATAAGGTACTAGACGCTTCACCGCGGTGTGGTGTGAGTTGTGTGACCAGTACCCCGTTAGACCGCGGATAGAAGAGGTAGAGGCGCATACCTTGGTACGGAGGTAAGTCGGGAGGTAAGAAATGATGGATGCCCAAATGATAAATCCGTAATATTCCAACTTCGGTCCTCACCTCATTAATTCTTTTAATATCGCACAATAATATCAGTAATTATTTCCTTCTGCAGTGTAATGTATATCATAGGATGCTAAGCGCAGGGCGTATCGTAATACCCGCGGTGAGCGATGTAGAGGAGTCCGGAGTTATCTAAGAATCTTATGACATTCGCGCGATTCCCGCATACTTTGCTTACCATCCCCTTCCTTTCAAGGTGCTGACGCTGGTCTTGGGATGCACTCCATGCATGCATAGGTATGAGGCATATTACAAGGCATCATTCCAGCCTTACCAGCCTACCCCTTCTCCTGGGACACGGAGATGCAGGAGAACAGCCTGTTGGTGCGGCTGAGCTTCCATCATTTCTTCCCCCTTTTCCTTTTTACCACCTCCACACCAACTTCACGGCACGCATCCGGTTTTCAAATGGTGTCCCCCTCTACGATCTGGGCACGGCAGCAGACTAGGAACGCTGTCAGCAACGCTCATTGGTTGGCATACGAGTAGCAATATACTACGTATAATTTAGTATATTGCAGTATGTGTAAATACCCTAGTTATACGCCTAAGTTCCTATACTTGCGAGTATAGGTTAATTTTAAAGGGGGCTACGGAGAATTGGAATAACGGGAATAGTAACACGGGATGACCCGAAAGTCTAACCGACCCGCGCCCGCCCGTTTCTCCATACTCCCGGTAAACTTAATCGGCGTTGTTTCGTACTCCTATTTCCTCGTGGATCAGCGCGGCCTAGGCTTTTGGGGGCTGGTTTGGAATGTTTCGACATGTGTGCCATGTGGTAGAACCCACTGCCCTAGCTCTGTCTGCAGTCTGCAGGCCGCAAAAATAAAAACATGATCGCAGGCAGATTGGGGGCGGTGCGCACGTCCACATGCTAACTAAGCCCAGACCCTTCAAAAATGACAGGTCTGCGACCACAAGGTCACCGTTGCGTATAGGTACCTCACTGCCGGTATTGCGCCTACCACCTTCTTTTCTTGATGCAACTCAAGCCGGTGGCGTTGCATTCGTCGCACGCAGATTTCGTAATTCAACGGCGCAGTAGCCGCAGATAGAAAAATATCAATATAAACAATGTCAGGAGTACGTAAAAGCCATTCACCGCCCATTCCAAGACTATTATACGATCGAGGCTACGAATAGGTATTCCCGGACGCACGGACGGTTGGTTAGACGGCCAAGAAGATGCCTATGACTCTTAAGCAAGGCGTGGTATCATCTAGATCATGTAATCTATCTGTATGCCAGCCCTACATACCGACCGGCACGCTGACCGTTACATCTCATGCGGAGTAATCAACGAGAATAATTTTCCATCGAGAGCTGAGGATACAATATACTTCCAAGTTTATCAAACATTGTAACGCTACTACCGACAATTGCGCCCGTTTATGTAGGCTGAGACTGGCAGTCAGATTTCATACTTCAATATTACCACTATGATCGGAAATTGGCCGGCTCGAAGCGCAAGAACGGAGTGCGCGATAACATCAAGGCAAGTTTTGACGTGAGACAGAAAGTTCACCTTCCCCAGCCTTCGATTGCGCACCCCGAGAGCTGACTCAGACCTCCTGCCGGCTGGTAAGCGGCTTGTTTCAAGCTACCAGGTTTCGTGAGTGTGGGACAGCATACATAGTCGCGGACCAACTGCCCTATTGTTTCCTATCTCATGTGAGATCCCGTTACGGTGCGTCGCTCCGGATCTTCAGCTCACATCAGCCCCCAACCCCTTTACCACGCTCGCCGGCTCGGCAGATAAACTGACGACAACGTTGATCCACACGGGGTGAACAAGATATCTTGTTTCTATAATGCCCGCAAAGACTAGTAGGTCAGCAAGATAAGAAGGTTGTTGGAGTTCTCGAATCTCCAAACCATACCGAAGTCTCATATGTAGGACTCTGCTAGGATTTTGATGATACGTCATATCGCAACATAACTGCTTACATGGAATCGAAAATTTTCAATTACACACGCGTCTTTCCTAAAGGCTACCTGAAGGAATGAAAAAAAGTAATTGGGACTATTGATTGGTTGAAGTCCATACCGAGATCGTGGTTGCCACGGGACAGGTAGCACATCAAGAATAATCCTCCCGTTCGGTAGACCTAGACCACTCCAATCTCCGATGCGGGTGTCACTCTGTGGCACCAGTAGGATCACAGTGTAATATATGAAACTCAAAAGACATTATTTTATCTCCCCGCAAACCCGTGCGCTTCAGGGGTCTCAGGGGCTTGCCATCAGCCCTAGGACTAGGACTTTCGGGTTTAGTAAGAACATACATGGATGAAGGTTAACTATAGCACAGCTCAATATATATTCGTAAATGACAGGAAGGTAAGTATACACATATGTATATACAGAGGGTATTAAATATACGATCCATAACGATACTTCCCCTTAACACGCCCGCCCTAAACCCACCACCCATCATACCTACCTACACATCTTATAGCAATTTTCCCATAGTTTCACACAGTATTCTGCTTTCCAAATCCACGGAGGTACCTCATAAAGCGGCGCGAAGTTGGTTTGCTTTTTTCAGGTCTCGTGAGACACACCTAGCGATCCAATCCGCGATAGCCATAGTCGTAATCATGGGGTTAACGCCACTCGCGGAGGGGAAGACGCTAGCGTCGGCCACATACAAGTTCTGAGACTCCCAAACCCTGCCCTCGGGGCCGACGACGCCGCGGGCGGGGTGCGCGCTCATGCGACATGTGCCCATCTGGTGCGCCGAGGTAAACGTCGCATCCGGGAAGTTCAGCCCGGCGCGCTCGACGGTCTTGAGCCAGTCGACGAAGTCCGGGTCGTTGATGCCTTGGTCGATGGTATCATTCTCTTTTTGATTGACTTCCGGAGTGGAATTCGTTGGTTTAGACTGACGCACGAATGATGGAACGCTCTGGATGAACGGCCAGATCTCGGTCGCTCCTTCGATGTAGCATATTTTTGCTAGGGCTATTATACCAGCGAGTATGTGTTTGCGGTCAAAGGCAGACGGGTTATAGTCCACAATGGGTCGCCCGTCGTCTGGGTCCGGGTATACACGGCCTGTGTCACGATCACGAGCTAGGGAGATGTAGGTGTTCATCTGGCGGCAACGGAGGGCATCAAGTTTCCACTGTAGAGCGCTTCGCCATGGATGTTCGTATAGAAACATATATGGCTAGATTAAGAATTAGATCGAGGGAGTTGAGCGGTATTTGTCGAATCATCTTACAATCATGCTGCTTGGCTCGAGTTTAACCCCATGACCTTTGCCGTCAAGATTTTCGAAGCTAGAACAGACACTTGTTAAGATGCCACCTACGTGATAGTGTTAGTATATGGTATGCTATAGAGTTATTATATGACTTAGATGACTCACCTTCCCAGCCTTTAACATCCTCGTCAAATAAGGCATTGATATGAGAGACTGGGTGTAAATGAAGGTGCTTGCCAATATGGGGGTTCTCGTGACCAGTTAGTAAAGCTTTCTCTTAAGGGGCGACTATGTAGTCTGAGATCTTACCTTCAATCCACTCCTCATTAACAGAAGTGGACTGTGAAGTGTTCCACAAGCCATAATTACCTTCCTCGCTTTTATTTGAAGCCGTCTCTGGATCCTATCGGACTCAGGGGTATGGACGTTCCCATCTTTATCTCGTGACGTCCAGGTCCCTATCACCCCAACAGCCTGTTTTGATCTGCGATTCTCGTCAAATAGTACCTTGGACACATTGAATCCTTCAATGAACTTTGCGCCTGCCTTGCTAGCAGCCGGGAGCCAGCACGCAGTTGGGCCCTGCTTCTCGCCGCTTCCGCAACCCAGTGCACAACGACCGCAGTAATGCTCCGCGCCTCTGGTGTTCTGGGGACACGGCTTAGCAGTCCAGCCAAGTTTCCTTGACCCGTTGAGGATGACAGTGGATCCGTGGTTATGGCGTATTTGAGTATCACTGACACCCACTGTAGGTAGTCGTCATGGTTAGCAATCTCTAGATTTCAGGTAACACTGATAGACGCAAGTTATTCACAATTAGGGCCTTGGAAGAAAAAAAGACTCACTGAAGTCAGAAACTCGGTCTAAGCAGTTCTGGAATTCTTGCGTAGTGAAAAAACTAAGGCCTTCATCTGCCCACTCCTGACGTACGAAGCCTTGAGGCTGAAGGCAGACGCTCCAATTCACAGTTCCGCCTCCTCCCCAACAACTTCCTGCAAGCACGTTTATGGTCCCATTCACGCTTCGCACCGCGCCACCTCCCTCGTAAAGATATTCGTTGGCCGCTTCAGCAGTCATTGGCAGTTGAGAGGGAGGAAAGTAGTAGCCCTTATCAACAACGATGACCCTGTGTCCCGCCTCGGAAAGGACTTTGGCGCACACAGCTCCTCCACAGCCAGAGCCAACAATTACGACATCAGTATCAATCGTTTTTAACTCGGGCCCAGCTTCAAATTGCAGGAAGTTGAAGTCAAATGATGGGCCAGGTCGGTAGTCGTCGACAACCTCCTCGTAGTCGCTGAGCTCAAGCAACAGGGGATCCGTTCTTGCGAAACAGATCCTAGCCAAAGTAAGAATCGTCTTCCTGATGATCGGCAAGACGATTACTCGGGATTGACCCCATGCTTTAATGATATTTTCTCTAACATGGATGGGTTGTTTATGGAAGGGTACGCAATAGCCCGTCGCAGCCAGGCTACCGAGACGAGTCCTTTTTCCAACTCATCAGTCACGTCGGATTTATATTAGCTAGTAAATAGAAATAGGATTACACCTTACGTTAGTATATTCAAGATACTACCCAACCGTTTTCTGTCACTATTCGGAACTTTCTGGAGCATACGTTTCAATAGTTGTATGAATCGCGGGTTGTCCAACGGACGCGACTGAAGATACTCTTTGAATTTCTCATATTCTGGTGGATGCTTCATGGATCTTTTAGTTCGTTCATATGCTCCTTCATACTGAGATTGTGAGATGCGCAACTGGTTCTTCCGGTCTGTCGCCGCCGCCTCAGCTACAATCGACGGGATAACGGCATCAACCAGCGCGAAGAGAACCTGCCATTGTGTTTCAGAGAAGTATGATGTATCTTTGAGATCGGGAAGTTGAGTGGGCACAGGTGCCGTAAGGTGGTGAGTAGCAACCATTATGACGCGGGGAAGTTGAAGCAGGTCAATATGTACGAATAGGCAGTCAACGCCGCGATACGCGTAACTAATACGCGTAACTAAGAAAAATTATATAGAGAACTGGACATGAAGACTCAACATATATACAAGGGAGTCCGTAAATCTCATAGAGATGAATATGGCTCTTTCTTGTTGGACTATATGATGAACGAGTCTAAGAGCCCAAGTATACAATTCAGGGGAACGATGATTGAGCCGCTATTGGATAACCTCGAGTTGGCCAGTGCGCTATACCTCGGCTCATTAGTCATAATAGAATCATTATAGTATAGTCACTAGCTGACTCAGCTAATAAAATACTAGATGTGGATAGCTCAGCTGTCATATAGCAGCCTTATTGCGGGGTAGCTGGGTTTCGATTGCTCTTTTAGAGAACTTAAGCGAGCTAGACTGCTAACCTTAGTAGACTATTACGGCCATACCGTAGTGGATATACGGTATATCGTCGATATACACTACCTACCTATAGTTCTATCCGACTATACCTAAATGTTCCATGATATCTATACCCAAAGCAGCCCAAGAAGGAAAGAAGAGAAGTCATCTACGAAGCCATTGAAATGGCCTTGTGATCAAGGCTCCGGAGAACCCGGAAAGCCATGGACGAGGGATGCATCCGAATGTACCGATCGAGACCATCGAGAGTGATAGCATCGCCAACCTCGCAGGAAAGCGCTGTAATTAACTAAAT
Source organism: Hypoxylon sp. EC38 (assembly GCA_002120335.1). Lineage (NCBI taxonomy): Eukaryota > Fungi > Ascomycota > Sordariomycetes > Xylariales > Hypoxylaceae > Hypoxylon > Hypoxylon sp. EC38. Next base: position 130,386 of record KZ111254.1, on the reverse strand, counting down.
GATCATAGGTGCAGCAAGTCGCTTTCGCTGGTATTATTGGCATAAAATTTCCAAGCGCCCACGGATATAAGGAAAGAAGCTATGAAGATGACGATAAGAATTGACCGACTTTCTAGTGTATGAGATTTCCCATGCCCCGAATTTGTTGGGAGAGGGGCAACCGCAGATTGGGGACAGCAAAGAAAACTTGCCACATCTAGGTACTCTCCCACATGTACTCGTCCCCCCTCGCGAAACTTGAGATTATAAACCTTACATAAGCTTTACAAGGTAAAATATATGTATACACAGCTCGTATTCAACCTGGAGTTTGTTTTTTTCGGGTTGCACAACCCCAGACTTTTTCCATGGAGAGATGCCGAAGTATGGAGACTGCAGATACATGTACGCGTGCGTGTACATAGTAGGAAAGAGACGCGGTACGTACCGTTAATATATATTCGCCATTTGTCGCGTCATCCCGTTTGCACTAAGGCAGACCGCTTCTTGGCATTGGTCCCTGAAAAAAAAAATTGGTTGATAGGTCGCATCGCGGGGCTAATGAGGGGAAGGTAAAGATATTTTTTGTTGGGAAACGGATCTTGGAAGCTCGAAGCTTGATCGCCTACCAGATGGACGTACCAGAGAGGTCGCATCAACGGCTACTACCACAAGGCCACCTTCCATGTATCGAAACTAATTGCTCGAGCTTCGAGATTGCGAATCCCACCATTTCAAGACATCTCACTCATACAAAGAATTGCTTACTGTTGCAGACCCTTTGTGAGAGAATATAATAGATAACATCCGTCAAGACACTCAGCCATATGAGTAGTACAATTTTATGTTGATAAATATCTCGCTCTCTAAAGCGTGCCCTTTGGTGCGTAGATATATTTTTTCATCATGATCCATCTGTCTCAGCTAGTGGTCTCAGAGATCCACGTCGATGAACCACATTGTTGGATCCAGTTGTTCCGAGCTCTTCCGCCACCAACGTTTAAAGTTTGATGCCCGCCATGGAATCTAGATCCTCTCACCGAAGCAGACTTGTCTGTGGTATCGGGCTCTTAGGCCCGAATGTTCTTGCTACAATGCCGATTTTCGCAACCCGGCCGACCTTGAACAGTGGTTGATCCACTAAGAAAGGCATAGCAATCTCCTCGGCATATCAAAATTACGTCCACATGCCATCATAAACCAGCCGACAGAAATGGGTTTGCTCCTTGAGGCGTTGGCTACGCAAGAGCACGACACAGCTACAGCATGGATGACATGTCTCGGTTGATTCTTTACAGAAAACTTGCTCTAGTAGTACGAAAGGAAGGGAGGTTGTCAACATACATATGTATGTATGGCTAGTGTACAAATTGGGGGGTTCTTAAGGTTAGGGTACATACGAACATACGTAGACGATGCTTGGAATTGAGTTCTCGATAACTCAGCTTCGAATGCAGCGTTTTATGCCCAATCTGGCAGAGTGGGTAACAGACGGACCAATAAGATTGAAGGAACTGGACCATCCCTTCAACTGTTGAGCCCTGTGGTACCTGGACCGACGGAACGGTAGCGTGACCCAGTCGTCATTGCGCACCTTGCCATTGGTCTTCGACCCCCCAACCCTAGCCACCTCTAGTGCGTTCCAGGGGTTTGTTTGTGCCGCGGTCCAAAGCTACAGGCGACGCATATTACCTAGTATTCCCTTTTCAATTTTTCTTGCTTCCTGCCTTGTGAAACCGCTGAAACGCCACAAATATTTGAGAGCTGTCGAGAAGCAAAATACATGGCCCTTTCTACAATTTGCTTTTTTTCTTAGCGTGTATCGTTATTTGCGGTTTCCATAAAGCTCAACGTTACATTTACATACATACATCCACTCAATGCCCTTAGAGATATCTTGATTTTCCCCATCGTTGTTTCTCTTAGATCTCACGCACGCATCGCACCTTGCCGCATGCGCAATCGTACTGCCTCAACGCCGTATTTTGCGCCTCAAACTCTGACGACCGGTGTTTTGAATCTCTTTTCTCGACGCATTGTAAATATAGCATCTTAATAATTTGCTTGCTTCTAAATCATGGCTACCCCTGCTGTCTTCCTCTCACCTCCCGCAGCAACGCTTTTCCAGTTCCCGCCAAATCCAGAGCCGCAGACTATTCCTCCTCCACACTTCGAGTTGCCATTCACCATACCGGACAGTCTCTACATCAAAGCATTGGACCCCAAGGTTCCTATTACGATCGCTACCGTCTACGCAGTTACCGCTAAGGCGCTTAATGTATATAACAAGTCGACTGGCAAGAAGCCCTGGTCTATCAGCAAAACCAAGTCATTTCACTTCTTCGTCGTCCTACACAATGTCTTCCTTGCCGTATACTCGGCATGGACTTGGATTGGCATGTTCAACGCTCTCCGACGCACAGTCGTGAGCCCAGCTGGACCGGATGGCTGGGCTGGTACGGTTGACAGCTTCTGCAAATTTCACGGAACCCCCGGACTGGGAAATGCGCTTAGCTACAACCCGACATTGGGAGCTTGGGAGTCGGTATCTGGGTCTACTCTCTTGACATCTGAGGCATCTCCTAGCCGAGCTGACGCTGGACGACTCTGGAACGAGGGTCTTGCGTTCTACGGCTGGATCTTTTACATTAGCAAGTTTTATGAGGTGGTTGATACCCTCATCATTCTTGCCAAGGGAAAACTCAGTTCGACTCTCCAAACCTACCACCATGCAGGTGCCATGATGGCCATGTGGGCTGGTATGCGTTATATGTCAAGTCCTATCTGGATCTTTGTGTTCTTCAACTCTGCCATCCATGCGCTCATGGTAAGTCTTCGCCTCAAATAAATCGAAGTATGAGCGGCTACTAACTATATAAAAGTATACATATTATACTGTGACTGCTTTCAACATTCGCGTGCCTACATTGATCAAGCGCTCGCTTACCTCACTTCAAATTTCTCAGTTTATCATTGGAGCGTCCTGTGCGATCATTCACTCTTTCATCTCATACTTGGTTCCCGTCCAAGTTAAGGTGGCTCCTGCTGAAGCCACGGCTGTCGCATCTAGCATCTCTGCTGCTGCGAGTGCTGCTCATACTGCCGCTAGCTTTATTGATGGTCTTAAGCAGACGCTGTTTGGTGCGGCTGAGGCAGCAGGCGCAGCTGCTGTGGTGTCCTCACCTGAGGCCGACTCCGCTCATCAAGGAGCTGCTTACATCACCAAATATCAGAAGGTCGACTGTATTACTACTACCGGCGCGACGTTTGCCATCTGGCTTAACGTCTTCTACCTACTCCCGTTGACCTACTTGTTTGTGTCATTCTTTATTGCGAGCTACCTACGGCGTAGCAAGGCTGAGGTGGTACGTTCTAAGGGCAACCCGGACCGGCGTAGGAGCAATGTCATTCTAGCCGAAAAGGCTAGCTGGGATGCCGCAAAGGGTGTTGAACGGGAAGTCTACGGCGAGAGCAACGAAGGTGCGATTCTTGAGGACAGTGACGAATCAAGTGGCAACGACAAGCTCCACCCGTCGTCTGCCGCTCGACCTAAGGGCGTCCGCTCGAAGGCTAATGGGAAGACTAACGGAAAGCCTAATGGCAAGACGAACGGTACGGCGAACGGCAAGCATTAGAGAGGGTCCGAATATAGCGCTACATTAGTTGTAATGGGAAACGACCAGCGCAAGTCAAAATTAGACGAACTAATATTATATTGGGTTGCAGCGAATAAGTTGCAATAATCCTGAGACAATACGCCACCCGGCACTGTCTCAATCAAAGCATGGTTCGGAGTTAATGGAGAAGGGGAAAAGCGAAACCTAGGAAAAGTATCATGTATGACGGGGGTCCGTGGCGGCTTATTACGAAGTTTGGCTCATGGTAATGATAAACGGAGTCAAGGTTTGGTGTATATGTTATCATTATTGACAAGCTTCAATGCTTGAAGCGTATATAATGGGAAAGACCATTAATTAGCGTTGAAAACCCGTATTCATACCTACATAACACACTAATGGTCATAAAATGTATTATGGTGACACGTCGTGAATAAGGGGCTATTCTCACTTTGAGGATCGTAACTACGGATTGTGGGCACATGATACCGAATTCAGAGCAGTCAGATTTGATAGGAAACTCAACGCATTTCTGTATTTTGCGGCGTGCTACATACATATCTCCCTTGCGAGACTTCAGACATATTGCATGTCTTACTACGTATTCGGAAGACAACAGTTAAAAGAGCAGGTGATCAATAATCCACCGACGCCACATCCTTGCCTAAACCATCACCGCAACAACAAAATACAATGCCCCTCAATTACTTATCTTTTTTAGACATCTTATCCCTCGCAATACCAGCCATAGTCCGTCCAAGAATCGACGCAACGCGATCGCAAGTATCGCGCTCGCGCTTCCGATCCTCCAGCTTGCGACTCACGGCGAGGACCCACTCGCGCAGCTCAGTCGAGAACTCGGTGCCGTTCTTGTCCTGGTGGAAGACCTCGTGCAGTGCGCGGATGAACTGTTGTAGCGACTGCTCCGTCGAGAACCACGGGTTGTCGAAACGCGGCTCCGTGTCGTGGGTAAGGAGCTGCTGCTCGAAGAACGAGGACCACGACTTGAAGCTGATGTAGGCCGGCGGCGAGCTGTTGGGGCCGTCGTCTTGGTAGTTAACGACGGCTTCGGTCGCTTTGTTGTTGATCCATTTGACGGCGTCCTGGGGCGAGGGGAAACGCGGCGGGTCCGCGTTGGTTGCTTTGGTTGCGTTGGCTGGTTTCTCTGGGCGCCATGTGGATAGGCTTGCGAGATCGACAGCAGCTCTTGGGGTAGATGCTGCGATCGGTGTGCCGAACTGAGGTGCCCGCGAGGATGCTGGAGGCGGGACGTTGCGGCTGGCAAGCCTGCTAGGGGGGACCCATGGCTTGTCGAATCGGGGACGCTTAGAAGCGGCGTTTCGAAGGGGTGTGTTACTAGTTGAGACATCCGGAATGCTTCGGGCCGGGTTGTTAGTAGGGATAGGGTCCACCGATCGGACGTCAGCGCCGTCATCGTCGCCATCGTCACGGGCTTTCTCCCACTCGGCCTTTTCAGCAATGCTGCTGGAAGCTATCTCCTTCATCTTACCCTTTTCCTTTCCCTCAGCCACGAGACCCTTGTTCGCTGCATCCTCGTCAGCACCATCATCCTTAACACCAACCAAGGTAGCATCATGTCCTTCTTTGCCTTCTTCCTTGTATGACAACATCATCTCATGAACATGGGTGCGGTAGTTAAGAATGCTCTTCTCGTAGTACACATTGATAGCCTTATGTAGAGGAAGGGCCCTGCCTCTCTTGGCAGCCTCTACTGACCAGAAGCACAAGAAATCGTATGCCCCCCACAGCTTCTTGACCGCATCGAGACGCCGAAAGTCATTAGCAAGCCACTCGATCATGGAATATTCCAGCAGAGGCTTAACCCAGGCCCTCTCCGGCGAAGGATCGATGTCAATCGTCACTTGGAGTCGCTTGGTGATGTAGTAATGTTGTTTGTCGTCGCCTATGATATCCACCGAGGTCAGTGCTGTTTCTTTTCTCGTTCTGATGGATAAGAGTCTTAAAACTCGGGTCACTATATCTTAGGCTGGTTTACTAAAGGGATAAATACAATAAAAGGAATACGTATGGAGGTAAGAGTTAAGCTAGCTCCAAGAAATGAAAATGTAAAGAGACTCAAGGGGGTAGCATCATAGTTCAATAAATATAAGTATACGTACCGATATGTCGCTTGTAGTTGAAGTCCTTAGGGCAGGGAACCGCCCAGGCGGGGAGCCCCTTAAAAGACTGAAGGCGTGAGCCCTGATGCTCCATGTAGAACAAGGCCTCGACGGCCTTAGGTACTTGACCCTGGGACTCTCTCCAAATCTTCGTGACCTTGCGGATCAGGGACATCTCGGGAGGTGTACGCTTAACCTGAGAAGAGGCCGCGTTGTTGTGATTCTTGTTGCCGTCAATGACAGCATAGTCATCGTTGGGTGCCATGGGCGGAGTGATGACAGGAGCGTTATCGTCGATACCACTACAAAATATGTGTTAATATCTGCGACGACTCGAATGGAATCGCTGAGAACAAGGCGAAAATATATAATAAATAAGTCGCGACAGGGTAAGGGGTGACGAGATAAGTCATACTGAATGTGGTAAGGAATAGAAGTGAATGTGCATGGGGTGACTTACGACGAGAAAGAAATGAGAAGATCGTCCTCTCGAGTTGTCGACGACGAGGCGACAGCGCCCATGCCGATGTGATGACGGTCCATATTAGATGGACCCGATGATGTCGAATCGATATCTACAACTCGTAACGAATGGGAATGACAATTTAGAAATATAGACAGGAGGTGAGGGTGAGAGTGAGAAAAGGGTTTCCTGTGAAGAACACTGGAAGTTGGTTAATTTTTGGTGACGGTACGGCAGAATATATTGAGGCAAGATTTTGTTGGTGGGGAGAGACGCGTTGATGAGAATGACCCGAGCTCGGGCTTTCGACAAAGTACACAGAGAGAAATGTGGATGATACAACTTGAGCCGTATCATGGGTTGCTTCCCGCTATGATCTAAGTCAAACTGGCAACCTTTAGAAGGTATTGAAGATACTTACCAGGCCCACGATAGTACGTATTCCTCAGGATGAATACATGCAGGTATTACTGCCCTAGGAAAATGACCACAGTCCAATCGGGCCTCGGGCAGTCCGCATTTCTCGAGTAATGACCGGTAGATACCTGATTAACGTATCTCAGACAAAGTCTGAGGGAGCCCCTTTTTGTTATTATCATCTATTGTTCATGAGAAGATCGTGGTGCCCTTTCTGACTTAAGATATAAAAGAGATTCCAGCTTAATCTATATATATGCCCCAAGTGTAGTCTACTAAGGACACTCTATGGGAAAACTATGTACTTCATATGGGGTCAACTGAACTAGTATCTGCTTGGAGGAGTCATGCTGCCTTAGATTCAAACTTCAACGAGAGAAGGGGAGGATAGTAGAGCATGATGAGTTCAAACATTATACTCATTACTCATAATATATTTGGGGAGGTTTGGTCAAAGTAGATAACTTTTCCTTCCTTCTCCCCATTTCTTCCCTCCTCAGATAACCCGCCGACGTGTGCTCTCTACTCTCCTTCTTTTCCTTCTTTCCATACATTCTTCTTTACTTTATAGATCTTAAGACTATATGTCCCTATTGTATTGTCCCTGTTGTAGCTCAGCCAAGATGACTACTGAACCGGTAATCTAGTTACACAATCTCTTGACCAAAGCTCTCTGTCCAGGGGCACTAGGTCTGAAAGTATCTTCAACTCCACATCAACGCTCTCAAGGTACTGTACCACCTCGTAGGTTCCATAGACAGCAGCAGCCATGATAGGAAATAAGATGAGCTTGGATCTAGCCGTTGCGTTTGCGTCGAGTTCATAGTACTTGTTGAAATTGTCATATAAGAACTTGCCGTCGTGGTATAGTAGAAGTAGGAGCCTCCTAACCCCGTCTATCATAGTTGCCGTCAACCTCAGACGTCCTGGTGGTGACCCGATTCTCGTCAACTATGTCGATCATATTGTTCAGAGCTTTGATGGTATCGACGATGTCGTAGTTGCCAGGAAAGCGAGGAGCGATGTTCTCTCGAATATGGTAGCGGCACCATGCCACGGCCTAACGGGATATTCGTTCGCTTTACCTCCATTCGGGATTTCTTGGTTCATCAAGATAGCTATATAGAGATGATAAGGGGTTATGCCGGTTTAGACCGTAACTCATTAGGCTAACTGCGATGATGTATCCAGCCTGGTCTCTCTCTCTTGAAATTGGGAACAGTACCTAGTTTGATTCGTTATTAGCTCTAGTCTGGAAGATTTCCCTATACTAAGGTGGATAGCTAGATAGCAAGCCTGTAGCTTTTGGCTGTCCTGGGTTTGAATTGAGCCTCGGATATGCGTTACTGTCGTCTTATCATGTAGAGTCTTAGACTCGATTCGAGAGTTTCAAAATGACAAGCTCATTGTGTGTCAATCTGGTTACATTCTCTCTCTCCGATAGTGTATATCGCGAAGGCAAGCACTATGCCAGCATCTGTGTACATGAATCTTGACTCAAGGGGCGGAGCCTCTGAGATGTATGCCGTATACCCGCAGCCTCTCTTTTTCATATCTCCCAGGCTCTGTTGAAGCAAGACCCCAACGATGGCGCCGATTTCCAGAATTCCTTGCCTAGTTCATGGGGCTTTTTAATTTAGAAGGAGGAGTAGTGCCAGGCATTAGATAACACCGGTGTACCTTGCTTTGAGGAATATTGCACCATCGAAGGCAGAAGTAGCGCCGGTGTCTTCGTTGAAGAGATTCGTAGATGAATTTCAAGGTCCTCATTATATACGGCACCACGAATATCCCTTTTGGTAGCCATGTAGACGATTCGGAGGTAACGGGACAACAGCTCGTCTTTGTGCTATATCGGATCTTATCTGTAGATACTTAACGATCGATATTCAGTCGCCTTTGGTTATAACTGATTGCTTGGTTAGCTATTTATTAGAATCGTGGATAGGTACTTGAAGAAATTCCAAGTCGTTACTTAGCTGAAGAGATCTTATTGATGTATAGTATCGAACAACCATCGAGGCAAAGAGACAATTGAGAAAAGAAAGCTCAGCCACCGTAGGGCGTTCTTTAGCCCGCCCGGCTTACCGTAAGACAAAATTTTAATCTAGATGGTAGTCGATATTAATTCGTTATTTGGTTTCATCTGGCAGTCTCAAAAATCCCAAGAATTCTTCATGGTCAAAGCCATCTATCATTAGTTTTCAGAGACAGAGAGACAAGGAGAAAGGCAAAAGATTGGTAGGCATTTGCACGATGTTGTCGAAGGTAGTGCTAACCTTCTAGCTCCAGCCACTGGGCTTCGCAACCCGATTCATTCCGGGGAGATGGAAAAAGCAAGTAGGTTGCCTAAACAGCAGCATGAGCGCTAATGGACCTATTGATAAAGAACCACCTCTCACTTTCGTGATCTGTAACAGAGAGGAAGACATCACGATTTTGCATATCTCTAGAGCCTATTACACGCGAGTACCTTGAACCCCATGAAAGCAACTTGTCCACAGTTAGAAATTCCCCGGCAAATTCTAGTATATAATCTCATGATATTTTATTTTGCTAATTAGATCTTGTCAGAGGCAATTTTTGGCCCGTTCATGAGTTATATGGTAATTAGGTGCATCAACAAGGTCTGGAACGATAACGTGTACTCCTACCTGCATGCTATAGCACTATTCACCTCGACTCTTTCTGCGATGATCGTTTATTCTCCAAGAAAAGCAATAGGGGTAAAAAAAAAAGGCCCCCACACCATGAGCGACGGTGGCGCTAGCGCCCTGAGAGCAGCCTTTCCTTTCCCTGGTAAGAGCGAGAGAATTGCCAATGTGTTGCTAGAGCGTGGTCTATTTAGTCCTGGATATGCGAATAAACCATTATAGAAGCCTAGCTTGGGACTCGTTCGTGAGTTCTGGGAATTGTTGTCGAGTCAGGATGATGAGTAAACCGTCTGCAAAGGACCCACCCCCTATATAATCCTCTGCGGTATGTCGCGTTGCTAGGGAGCGATGATATTGTTGGCGTTATACTACAGGGAAACCAAAGTAATAGAATGTTAGCTAAAGAGATACGGCGGGCCTTATTAGTCAATGCAGCGCATTTCGTGAAGGTCTTTAAAACGAGTAAAGTATACATAGAGAGTAAGGAAAGGACCTTCTACACATTGCTCGATCAAGTGGAGAATGTCAGTATCATACTACTCAAGTCCGGTCCTATTGTGCTTAGCTATGCCGTTGCTAATAAAAATGTGGAAGCCCTCCTTAAGAAAGGGGTAAATTTGAATACGGAAGATGAATGTGGGAGAACTCTTCCCAGATCTCCGTTCTGACAATACCTATACTTACTTCTAACCATATAGCTACTCCGATACTGATAATGCTTCTTGAGGCTGGCGCAAATATTGGCTGCTAAGACGACAAAGGATGCAACTGGATATTGTGGCCCCAAAATACCGTTGGACGCCGGTCTTCCCTAACGGCGCAACCGTAGGAGAAAGCATCCAAGAGGCGTTACCATAGAAGCGCAGCCGAACGAACGTATTCCCGAGAAAGGCTCACAATTTCGCCACCGTGGAGAAAGGAGGTTGCCTATGGCCGACATTAACTTGAAAGCGGGCTTCGGCCGTTGACTTAGACGTTGCGAGGCGTTGCCACTCCGCCGTCAACGACGGGAAATCCGATTTCACTTACGTACGGTAGTCGTAAGCAAACGCAATTACACCCTTGAGAACATCTAAGAAGCATACTGGGACTGTTATCGTGATGAGGACGTAGAAACAGTATTTCTATCAGACCAGTTCGATAGACCACGAAGTGGCTTTGTCGACCCTTCGAAGGATTAGTCTAAATACCAGTACGCCACCAGATCCACTGAGAGAGAGGAAGTGAGGTTTTGTGTCTCGGGCATACGGCGCCGCTACGTCTCTGCGGCCGAGGGTATTCACGAAGCTTGGTGGGGCGAATAGTATATGTTACATACCATAGTACAGTTAGAAGTGAAATTCGGCGGCTAACTACCAGTTCTACCAGTTCTACCAGTCCCACAGCCATGGTCGGGTCCACCGCGCACGCTAGATTAGGTCGTCTTGGAAATCGGACTTGCCGCTTTAGCTTGCTTATACTTCCTAGAGGGGTCGTAGCCTCACCGAGCTAAACACATGTCATTACGTACAGCGCCGGCAAACCCAGTAGGGTATGCCGCTAACAAGGCAGGTAGTTCCCTAAGACGGCCTAGCCCGATGCCAGGAGAAGCAATCGAGACCGTGAGATTGGCAGAGGGCAAATTGAGGGGACTACAGTATGTACGAACGAGTGGTCCCGGAGTAAGTCGGTTAAACTACATCACTAAGGACAGGTAACGCATCTTATCGGAAATGACGAACGCTGCCGTTCAGGGTTGGATTGAAGAAACCACACATGGTGATAGAAATTCAAAGTCGGATTAGTCTACTCGGTGAGAAACCTCCGTAGTATCGAGAACGCCGTGCAACCAAACCGGCTTGGTTTGGCAATCGGCGGTGCGTATAGAAGAAAAAAAAAAGTAAAACTCCAAAACACCAAGGCTAAAAGATCCCTTTCTATGCCCTTATGCAACGCTACCCCCTCGGTACCTAATCAATCCCTTTATTACCAAAACACCTATGATCATCTTCCTGCAGGATGCAGTTTGCAAATAGAATAACTCCCCCTCCCTTTACTTCTCATCGTCCCCTCGTCCCCTCGTCCCCTCCGTGAAATCCAAAAACCGAAATGAGTGCACCAAAATGGGTATCGTAACTCGAAAGGAAGTCAGTCCGACGATCCCGTCATGCTATGCATGAGAGTCGTGCAAATATAGGTCTGGTCGTATATCCGGTCTATCCTCGGAACGTCTAGTCTATGTAAATGTTGTGTGTTCCGTCACCGAGGGAAAGTTGCCGCCGTGATTAGGTCCGTTGTGTCGTGTATCATCATTATGTGGGCCAGAATCTTGCCTCTGGAATCGGCTCAAGCTCGATCTAGATTGGCAGAATATGGTGTTGATTAAGGAAAAGAGGTGGTTGTGGTTAGATGCCTCTGTTGATGGACGAATTCTTGTTTGAAACCCCTCAGAACGTGCTCCAATTCCAGTCTCGAGGGACGCTCATAGCAACATCCTGATGGTGGCTGTTTTGGCCGTTGATCGCGGATGGAGTTGAAATAGCTGGGCTGGCTGGTGCCGTTTGCGAGTTTCTGTCGTCGGAGTTCTCGCTAGAAGCCTGGCTGTTTGTCCGACTGCGCCACGCCTTGAACTCTGTAAAGCAGTGGGTACAAGCTCGGCTAGGAGTGCCTCTCGGATTATAGTTTGCGTCTTGGTCGAGAGGGACATCAAAGGCTGAGTGAGAATCGCAGAAGATGTTGCCACATTTTCGGCAGTGGTGTCGGCGCGTCCAGTAGTTGAAGTGGCGCATACACGAAGGCTCGTCACAGATCGTGGACTCTGGATCGGGCTAAAAATTACAAAGTCAGCTGAAGCTCTTGTATTACGGAGAAAACTGGAATGAAGTCATGGGTTGATGTGTCGCATCCGACAGGGCTGACATCTGAGACAAGACCGTGCAGATCTGAACTCACCTTCCAGTGCTGTCGCGTGGGTTGCGCTGTGGGTATCGGAAACATATCCAGGTTCCATTCTCCTTCTTCCCACTTTCCGCTGTCACCTGTAGTGCGACGACCTAGCCGACCAAGCGCGCCCAGTCCAGACAAGCTGATGAAGCTGTTGTTGGATGATAACTGGCTATCGTCGTCCTGTGCCTCTGCCTTCTTCCCTGTCACGTTCCTAGAGGGAAACTCGGTCGGCCTTAAAACTGCTGGCATGTAGAGTGGTCGTAATCGCTGACGGTGATAGGGCTTAGGGGAAGTTGGTGATGCACTGTTGGAAGTACTCAACGGCGAGATCTGCTGGGATTGGTAACCTTGCGACGGGTATGTCGGGGATTGCGACGGTACGGTGGGCGCCTGATAGTATGGGTAGAAATGCGCAGGCGGGTGATCAGATAACCTAGGCATTATGAAGTCGGTTGCCATCCTCCTTTAACACGGACTGATGTAGTCCAGAGTGGTAATAACTGAGAGTTGGGAAAGTTTGCGAGAAACAAAGCAGATTCCTATCAGGAGGTAAGGTCGAAACTGGCGAATGTTGGGGTAGCGATAAGCGGCGTCAGCGGTCGCGCGACCAAATCCTTGTGTAATAAGAATTGCTCAAGCCAGACAGATTCCCAATAAATCCGGGATCACCAAAGCCACCCGGTATAAATAATGCTAACTGAAACCCTGGCTTCGCCTGGTAAAATAGGCATGAATCGCAAGGTTAATTAGCGGATGGCTAGGTCTTTATTGGGAAATACCAATGACTTCGATTGGGAGGGTGTTAAAGCGCTCGGTCTTAACTCTTAGAGAAACCGATGCACAAGTAGTATAGGTCGCTGCCCAGGTGAAAGACGGATTTGGAGTGCTTGTGATTGGAGGACTAAGGGTTCCAATGTTATCGATTCAGTTGGAAATCGATGATAAGCGATAAGGTCACAAAGTATATAAAGAAACCTTATGCCAACTAGTATTAATACCTAAATTTGAGGGGATCAGAACCTCTGGAGGAATATACCTGTTTGCATAAGGGTAGGATGTATGATGTATGATGTATGTAAGGGAGGATATGGGAATATAATAGGAGAGAGAGTGAGAGGTAGGAGGGATGATAATAACCTTCTGTCAAATACGTACCCGTCTAATATCGCACTAAGAAAGAACCTCCCGGACGCAAATAGTCGACCGGCCGCGGTGGCACTGGTGGTGGCACTTGGTGGACCGGGAACCCCTCGATACAAGACGGCGTCCACTTACATGGCATTTGATTTATTCTGATTGGCTGAAATGAACAAGCTAAGTATGCCTAATACAATTCGTACTGTGCTCCGCCGTATGCACGTTAAGATACATAGTATTTCCATTAAGTCTACGGTTCACCTAAATATCCCCCCTATACATTAGATAACAGCTAGGCTTAAAAAGGCTTAGGTTCGAGTAAGGTAAACCCGATTTTAAATAGATTTAATTAGTTAAAATTAAAAATATAAGATTTACTTATTTACTTAAATAATTAAATAGTTATTAATTTTAATTCGATTTTTTTTTCTTTTATAATAATAAAAATAAAAAAACTAATTTTAAAAATAATATCGTTATTTAATTATAAAACATAAATAAGTATTAATTAATAATTAATTATTTATTAATTATTAATTAATTATTTATTAATTAACGATTAATTAATATTATTAATAACTTAATTATTTATAATATATTAATTATAATAATTAATTAAAAAAACTATTAAAGTATAAATTTTATAATATAAGTTTTATTAATTAATTATTAATAAGTGATTAATTAATTATTAATTAAAAAAATAAACCCGTTATTACTTATAAAAAATTATATTATTAAACACGATTAAAAATTAAAAAAATTTACGTTAATATAATAAGTTTTAATTAATTAATTATTAATAAATAATTAATTATTAATTAATAACTTATTAATAAAAAAAAGTAAACGTAACTTAATAATTTATAATATTATTTAAAAAACACTTATAAATATAAAATTTAAAATTTTAACGTTAATTAATTAAATAAAATAATGTAATAATATATAATAAGTAAATAATTAATATTTTATTAATAATTAATTAATAATTTATTAATTAATTATTAATTAAAATTTTATAAAGATTTAATAAATAAAGTGTTAATTAATTAAAAGTTAAATTTAAAGGAATAAAAATAAATATAACCTTTTATTAATAGTTAATTAATAGTTAATTAATGGCTAATTAATTATTTATTAATTAGCGATTTTTTAATTTTTATTAAAAAAGTTATTTCTTTACGTCGTAATAATTAACACTTATTTAAATTCGATTTTAATTTTAATTTCGATTTTAACTTTAATGTTAATATTAAAACGTTATATAACTTAATAATTTTAATTAATAATAATTTTTCGAATATATTACGTGTAAAAGGCTAAGGTTTTTTATTTAATTAAGCTTTAATTATTAAGTAAAAGGTTAAAAAAAATGGTAAAATCGTTAAATAAAATTGCTTTAAAAAAAAGGTAATTAATAACTTATTAATTATTTATTAATTAACAATTAATTAATAATTAATTTAAAATAAAAATTTTAACTTATTTAAAATAAAATAAATGGTAAACTTTATTAAAAAGGCTTATAATTTTTATACGGTTATAAAGAAAAAGGTAAAAAATAAGTTTTATTAATTTATTATTAATTATTTATTAATTATTAATTAATTATTAATTAATTAAACTACCTTTTTAAAAAGCTTAATAAAAGTTGTAAAATATAGAAAATATTTAAAAAGCTTAGCTTAATAATTAAAATTAAAGATAATAATAAATTAATTGTTTAATAAATAATTATTAATTAATAATTAACTAGTAACTTATTAATTAAAATGGTTATAGTTTTTTTTTATTAATATAATTAATTATTTATTAATTAATACTTTTTAAAATTTAAAATTTATTAAATATTTAAAAATATATAATAATTAATATTAATATAAAAATAACTTATTAATAACTTATTAAATACTTATTAATAAATCATTAATTAATTATTAATTAAGTATTAACTAAAATAAAAACCGGTATAATACTTTATATTTTATATAAAAAATTACTTTAAAACTATTTTATAACTACCTTAAAGTTACCTTATAATTACTTTAAAATTACTTTATAATTATTTTATAATTACCTTAAAGCTATTTTATAATTATTTTATAACTACCTTATAATTACTTTAAAGTTACCTTAAAATTACTTTATAATTACTTTATAATTAAAATTAAAAATTAATTTAATTAATTTAATTATCCTTTTAATTAAAACTAATTAATTTATTTAAAAATAAATTAATTAAACTAAGATATTTTTTTCTTTAATTAAAAATTAATTAAAAAATAAAAAAAAAATTAAAATTAAAAGAATTAAAATTAAATTTTTTTTAAAAAAATAAATAAATATAAATATAAATTAAATAAAAATATAAAAAAGATTATTATAATAAATTAATATTAATAATAAATAATAATTTTATATTTATATTAAATAACGTTTAATATATAATAAAAAAGTAATTAAATATTTAATTTTATTATTTAATTAAATAATAAAAGAATTATATTTTAAAATATAATTAATTAAAATATATAAAATATATAAATTATATAAGCTTTTTTAAATTATATAATAATATATAATAAAAAAGTTTTAATAATAAAATAGTAAAGTTATAATATAAAATATCTTTTAAAACTTAAACTTTTTAATAATTTTATAATTTAATAATTTTATTTTAAATAAAATATATTATTAAATATTTTAAAATATAAGTAATTTAAATATATTTTTTTTAATTTTATTATATTTAAATTTATAAAGTTATTATTTTTTAAAAAATTAAAATAATATTAAAATATTATATATTTAATTTAATTTATTATTTAAAATATTATTTTCATTTTAATTATATAGTTTTATTATTAAAGTAATTAATTATAATTATAATTTTGTTTTATTTTTATTATATACTTTTTAAAAAGAATTAAAAAAATTAAAAAATTAAATAAATTAATTAAAATTTACTTAAGGATTAATAAAATTAACTAAAATTTTTTTAAAATTAATTAAATTAACTTTAATTATTATCTTTTTTAATTAAAACTAAAAAACTAGGAAATAATTTTATAACATTATTTATATTTATTTTATATTTATTTTAAACTTATTTTAAATTTATTTATTAATTATAATAAATAAATAAATAAATAAATAAATAAATAAATAAATAAATAAATAAATAAATAAATAAATAAA